>VNWY01000415.1:0-45512 GCA_009869845.1 Pseudachorutes palmiensis | reverse complement strand
CACTTCCTCACGCCGGTGGGGGATGTCCTCGGAAGGGGGCGTCGGTGGCGGCGTGGAGGGAGTCTAGCGGGGCTCTGGGGACCCCACAGTGGATCCTTCATTCCTCGGCTCCGGTCCTCGCAGCCCACCCACAAGTGGGTCCACAGGGTGGGGGCTGGAGTCCTGCTACACTCCCCGCTCGAACTGTGGAGCGCAACGAGAAGGGGGGTCCACGTCCCGCGCTCCGGGCACCCAACAAACGGGTGGCAGACGCCTTCTCAAAAGGTCAAAGGGCACAAAGGCCTCAAACATTTATGCAGGTCTCCAAGTAATCTTCAACGTTGACCTTCCATGACCAACGTCGACATTATTCCACCTGAAAATCTGGAACCTTCTGATGACACACATTTTATATTCTCCAGAGTCAATGACCCTCTATTCTGCGGAGTCAATAACCCCTTGCCCATCCTTTGACGGGCTCGTGAAGGAACGACGCGACGTCACCTGGACGGAGGGCGGGTGAGGGGCGAGACAAACTTCTGTTATCTTCCCTCCAGCTGAAAGTGAATCACCCAAACAAATCCTGTCAAGGTCAATTTCTATTTACATCGAGAGGTCGTTGACCCCTTGGAAGTGGTTGTGTCACCACCACCGTGTTCTTGGCCATCCGAAGAATGTCATACCAGTGGTAACTTTGACCATTTTGATTTGTACTATTTAGCATTTACGACAATGTAACAACTCATTTTTGGTAAATGTTTTAGGGAGACTGATTTATTAGCCCAGAATCGTAAAGTTCGGAGTAAAGTACTGCTACGTCGGGAATCAGTGGCCAAGCATCCATTGGAATCAGCTGTCACGACCAGTACCACAAGTGCATCGTCGGTGAGCTTTTACAACCCGTTAGTTAACCCTAAAATGTGAATATACTAATTTGTTCTAATGTACAGCGGAAAGGCTCAACGACGACTGGAACAACAGGAAGCGAGAATGTCAATTTGTTGGAACTGGATCCGTTGACACGGATGTCTGTTGCCGAAGGAGGAGAGTTTAGTTCAGGTCGAGTTCGCTCGTCAAAGGATAGCTTCGAACCCTGGAGTGTCAAGAAGGTTGCGATCCTTAGCAAACACACTACACAAGAAAAACTATCCATTACTACTTCCGTCTACTCCTCGTCATCAAGTGGGGCTGGTAAGACGAAAGACTATTGGCCTTTGGACATGGGACTGGTGGAGTACAATTTTTAACTGTTGTTGTAGAAGTGCGCGGTGTTTCAGAAAAAGTGCTTCATCGACTGGAGCAGTTAGACTTGGACACAGGGTCACGTCAGTTCTTTGGAGGTCTGACGCAGGAAGAATACACAATGAAGGTAAGATTTTGTGGGTTCTGTACAAGAGACTTGGGATTATTTTTGTTCTGTACAGATTAATCAACTGGACCAGCAGTTGACCCAGGCCTGGCAATCGGACTTGAGGGTCAATACTCTGAAAATTGCTATACAGGTCTTCTTACGGATAACTATGTCAACTGGTTTTGAATGACTAATTTCTGTAATTTCAATTTCTTTTTTTTCTGACGGTGTATCTAGTGCTGCAAACTGTTAAGTGACACTTCAGTCATTTACTTTTACCCAAGCAAATTTACAATCATCACTGACATCCTGGACAAGTTTGGAAACATGGTCTACACTCGTTTAAGAGGAAAGCAAAAGTAAGCCATGACAAATTAACCATAATTCTAATGGAAATATCACAAGGTGAAAATACTTATTTTCAGCGATGAAACTTCCGACGAAATTGCAAAGGAAATGTGTAAGAATTGGTTCTTCAAAGTTGGTTCCATTCGTGAGCTGCTTCCTCGGATTTTAATTGAGTTGGCCATTCTCAAGTCATCTTCATTCATCACACCGAGGTGGGTAAAAAAGAATACAAGAGACAATCACCAGACACTAACAGCCTGTTTCAATAGCCCTGATTATGGACGAGCCCTAAGTCGCTTGTTGAGTAGCATGTGGGGAGTTGGATGTCCAGTCGTTTCCATATATCTGAGGTAGGCTATAACATATGTCTTTAATTTAAAATGTATTCAATTGAATTCCTGCCTTGTATTAGGTGTTACCTTTGTCGTGTGGCAATGGAATTGGTCCCGGAACACACGCTGTACATGCAATGCTTCCAAGATATTCTTCTTCTTCACGATCAGGTGCTGGACAACTTTCGTAATTCACCGCAACTCGTTGCTGGGAAAGTGCCAATGGACCAATACGTCAGTGTCCTCATTCCAGCAGTGGATTGGATTCTCCAGTGCTTGGTTCACAGAGGAGAACACCTCCATTACACTCTTCACCTCATCTCCAGCATTCCATTGTTGTATGAATCAAATCTCCTTTTTATTATGACATTTTCGTAATCATATGCTGATTTTTAGCTGGAAGTCGGTCTTGATGTCGTCGCTTCTGTCGTCCTTCCCTCCCGCATTCATTGCCGAAGAGTGTATTCAAATCCTAGAGATTATTTTGACACTCGAAACCAACGTGCCTGGAATTATTAGAAACTTTGGAATGTGTCTTTTAATTTCGGAGCCACAAGTGGACCATATCAAGGAAATCTGGAAATCGATTTGGCCTCAGATCCGAAAAATATTCTCAAGGGAAGATTACCTCAGTTGCTGCCAAGTTTGGGCTGAGTTTATGATAAAATACTTTGACGTAAGGAGCACCAAGAAGAATCTTGAGAGAGAAGCGGTATTTGTCACTTTCGGATTTCCAGATTGACACTGCCAATGAATTCCTGGAGGATGTTCTCATGCATGTCTCCTACCGCGATGTGGAACAGTATCATGGAAAGCTGTCAAACATCGTGGAAAAGCTGCTGACCTACTCCCATGATGTCACGCCTCTACTGGTCTCAGTAAGGACAGCTCCGCCAAGTTTAAGAAGTTAACTGTCGATTTGTTATATCTCATATCTCGCAGGATCCATTCGTTAAACTGGTGTCCATGCTTGGCACTGATGCGATCAAGTCTGTCCTCATTGCGTTCAACGCAAAGCATGTGGAACCTCAAGGAGATGCGCTTTTGGTCAACACCTTGACTCACCTGGCTACAACTCTCCACGATTCAGTCGAGTAAGATCTCCTTTTCAATGTTATTTCCATTCCACTCAATTCCCACTGATTCCAACTCAACTATATAAACTACAGTGCCCTGACTCCGGCTGACGAAGTGAAGCAAATAGGAACCCTGATCAATGGCTTCATTCTCCGCATAAACTATGGCCGAGACTTTGAGAAACAGCTCCAGTTTTATGACGAAGCTCGCGGATGCTTCAGCAATATCGATCCTGTGCTCATTCAACTTGTACATGTAAGTTCAAAATCGGAATTTTGTATTGGGATTTTACAATGGCGGCGCTTTGTTTTGCAATTTCTCAGAGCGTATGTCGCCTGGGAATGGCTGTTAAAAATGTCGTCGAAGGACATCATACGAAGCGTACAAAAGGATTCCTGTCAGCTTGCGTTGCATACGGATTCATCACCATCCCTTCACTGGAAAATGTTTTGAATCAGTTGCAACTTTACCTCCTCGTAGGCCAAGTTGCCTATGCCAATCAGTGCCTCAGTCAAGGTCAACATTTAGAGCTGAACAAGTCTTTTTAGCACTAACTTTATTCAACTTTGTAACTTTGTTTTTTTTTATATTTTCACAGGAGATGCTTGTCTCAAAGCATCGATAACACTTCTCAATGATACACTGCCAGAGCTAAGTGACGCTGACAAGATCGAATTCGTTTCGAATCTGGTATGGATTTTATAACTTCAGCTTCTGTTTACTATTCTAATTGCGAGCTTTTTGCTACCTTGCAGCTCAGTACATTGCTCGCAGTACCAGATCATCCGAAGGAGCCAGTTTTGTACCTCTTCCGAGGTCTAATGTCTCTAAACATTAATTTAACATCAGTTAAACTGAATTACTTGTCTTTACTTGGAGCATACGTCCAGGAATCCTATCCGTATGGATTCGACTCAGGTATAACATTCGTTTTCGGAATTGCGTTTTCATGTCCGTGTGATCCTGATTAAACAACTTTTCTTTTTAGTTGACGCAAATGACGCTCTTTACGGAGGATCTGATACATTCATCGGCGAAATCAACTCCATTGCTTCAACCACTCTGAATGACCTCCTCACCACATTGAAAAAGTTGGGAGATGAAATGCAACTGAAGAAACAGGTAAAATCCATTTTATGAACAAAACGTGATCTGTGCTAACTGGACCTTTGACCCTTTCACAGAGTAAATTTGTGCCTTGACCTCTTCATGGAAATTGTGAATTGGGGCAATTTAGGCAGAATGGGGAACCTGGCTCTGAACTTATGGAATTTGTCTAAGAAATCTATAGACCAGAGACTGGCTGTTAGAACCCTGGAATCCATCCGGAGAAAGTCAAATTCGTCCGATTTCCAAAGTCTAGTGACGAAAATTACGGTAGAATAAAACCTTAACTTTGGAACTTCGGTAACTTGAAAACTAAAACATTTTTTTTTTAATTATTATTGACAATGATACATTTCTTTGAAAGATTCAAAGTAATCTTTAACACAATTCCGCCATTACTCTTCTTGTAGGAATTTGTTGAAGCCGGCCTGGAAGTCAGTTTTGTCTTCCGCCACGGCCGTTTGGATTCTTTGAGTCTCTTGTTCCTTGAGCGCTTGCACACGGCTTTTGATGTTTGCAAGAACTTCAGCGTGTGAGTGAGACTTGTATTTATGCGCTTGTACACGGCTCTTGACAACACCGAGAGACGCCTGAGCTCGTGCATAGCGAGTCGCGTGTGACACAGTTTTGCTCAGATCCTTCGAGGTCGTAGGCCTTGTCAGGCCAACCGAAGAAGATGACGGTTCCGGATCTGCAGCTTTGCTTTCGACCTCAGCAACTTCCAGTTTCTTCAACCTCTCGACCAGTTTGGCAAATATTTTGTAGCCTTTCAGATATTGCACTATCCACGGTAAAAGTTTTGGGAACGAAATTATCGTTTTCTGTATCGTTTGTACAGAATACTGAAACAAGAAAATGAGTTAAGAACAGAAACAGTGCCGAACAGACTGGAAAACTCACTTCGTATTTCTCCCGAAGGCAACGGAGCTTAATTTCCGTTTCAATTGCTTCCTTTTCTTCAGGTTGAAGTTCTCCCATTTGCCTCAGAAGCTTCGAAGCCAGAAAAGTGGCTCGGTCAATCTTTGCCTTTTGATTGTTAATTTCCTGGAAGACTCCGTTGATTTCTTCTCGTCTGTCAGAAAGGGTGTTCCGTAGGAGGTCAATTGCTAATTGTAACTGGCGAACTTCCTTTTGCTTCTCTTTGGAAGAAGCACTTAGCTTCCGGTGATACCGCTCCATTTGGTTTCGGAAAACGGTGTACTCTTGCATCAGCTTCTCCTCCTTCATCGCCTTCATAGCGACTGTTGCTAAAATTCAGTAATGAAATCATCAATCATTAATTTCCGAATAGAGAGAAGCTAAGGTCATACAGTTTTCCCAAGGCGGTGACAAACTTTTCCGGAAGCATTGATTCGAGCTGCTAAGTAGTGCCAGCGTGTTTTGGAGCCCTTCGACTTCCTTCTCTGCTTCCTGAACACGATTGTCCCACATCTCACCCTCACTGAGTTTCAAAATCACAACTAATACTTCAAACAAATCCACAGGCCAATCGTTTTGAAACATACTGTCTCAGGCACTCCTTCTCTTGAGCAAACTTTACGATAAGAAAAGCTTCTGAAACACCGCCGGCATCAATTCCAGCAGCCAAGGCTGTCATTAGAAACTCGTACCTGGAGAATTCATCATGAAAATTCCATTCTTGCTCCTTATCTGTATTTACTTTGTTTTCCAGTTTTTGATATGGGCCTGGACTTCGTAAATGTTCCCAGTGAGCTTGGATTTATTTTCGGCCAGACACTTTCTCCTTTGATCCAGCATTATCATAACCATCTGGATTTCAGACGTTCTTTCCTCTTTGAACTGCAGGAGAAAAAGAAGGCTCTGCTGGAGACTAAGTTAAAACTTAATTTAAACTGAAATTACGAGTTCCAATTCAAGGCTTGCTTTTCCAGCCGAAAACATTCTTTGCTTCCGCTGCTTCAGCGTCGCAAGCATCCGATTCCTCGTCAGTAAGTTCATTTGATACTCGAATTTCGTGTTTTGTAGGGTTTTGACGACACCCCCATTTTCCCGTTTGTAGCTAGATGGGACAGATTCAGAATTTCTTAGGTTAAATGCACTTTGGGTATGCCATGGGATGGGGAGATTAGACAGGAAGTCCTTACGCGTAGATCAAGGTGTAAATGTTGTCATTCCGAGCTTGCAGTCCATTTCCATACTCACTGAATTGATCAATTTCTTTTTTCAGCCGTTGAAGCACCGAGTCCGTGAAACTTTTCATGTTCTCTTGCTTCACCTTGTTTGCAAACGCACGGTACAACTCCATTCGAAGCTCTTTGATGTATTCGTTGGTTAGTTTTGGATTTAGCTCAAGCTCCGACTCGAATGCTGCGTAGTGATTGTCAATTCTCTGCTCCAGGGTCACAACGTCCAGATCCAATACAAAGTACGCCCGTCGTCGCCGTGCGATCTAAAATCAGTGAAATGGTCAGTAAAAGAATTAAAGTTGAAGTTCAGTTCAGCTTATTATTTTACCTCGTCTTCTTGATCTTGAGCTTCTCGTCTCGCATTACGGATCTGAACTGACACCCCTTTCATGTCACGACCAATAGTTTCCAGACATTTTTCCAGCTCGTGGAGCGAACTTTCAGCCTGTGTAGCTAGCTCTCTATGTTTGTCCACTTTCTTTTCTCCTTTGTCTATTTTCTCTTCCTCTTCATCCAAGGTGACTGTCAATTCTCGAAACTTTTCATCGGTAGAGGAAGTCCCGTATTTGAACTCCTTGTAACGCTGACGAACAGACTCGTATTCAACACGGACAAGACGCTCCTTCTCTTCGACAGTTTCGCATTCAGCTAATGCGACTTTTTTACGCTCGGTGATTTTCTTGACCTCATCAGCTAGACTGTCGATGCTCATTCGGAGTGCCTTAAGTTCGGATATGAAGGTTTTGATTTGGGCTTTGCTATTGACGATTCTTAGACGAATATCTGCAGCGGATTTCTCCACGTGCCCGAGGCTAAACATAAGGTCAGCGGTGTCGTGCTTTTGAGTCGTGAGCATGGACTCCTTCTCTTTTGCAACCTCTGAAATGCACGCCAGTTTCTGCTGGAGATGTGCATACTCCTGTGCAATGTCAAAAGTAAATCATTAGCGACAACGAATCGATGAAGGTGTCGCCGATTCTCACCTGTGCCAATGACCCTAGTTCCATATCCCTCAACTTGAGGGACTCAATGACCCCTTTCCACATGTCAACCGCCTCCTTCCTTGACTTGTGAGAATTACGGAATTGACCACAGACACTGCTTAGGGCAAGCTCCGCATCCCTCGTCTTTGCCAGCGTAGTTTCCAACTGGTTTCTAAGCCTTCTCGATGCTTCCTGTTCTCGTCTATAAGCGGCTTCTCCTTCCTGGAAAATAGTTAAGATTCGAATTGAGCTGGAATTGAGAAAATGCTGCCAAACCTTGATTTCATTTTTGTCTAGATCGAAGTATTTTGCCATGAATTCAATGTCAGTTTCGTCATTCGTGGTGTAACTCCTCACAGCGGCGACGGCAGACTGATCCCATTCGATCTCAGCGGACATTTCGTCCACCTTTTCCTGCCTTTTCTTCAGCTCATTCTGTACAAAACAAAAAACAGTTTGAAGTCAACGGATCATTTCAGTTTCATGTTCACCATAGTTTTCGTATGTTGCTGTCTCGTCTCTTTCAAATGCTTCTTTTTGACTTTTAGGTCACGTTGAGTGTTTCTCAGGCTACTTTCGGCTGTCACATTGAGGGATCGGGCATGTTCCAGTGTAGCTCGATTTACTTGGCCCATTTTCTAAAACAGAGAGACAGCATAACAATTTCCTTTTGATTTCACAGTTAATTTTTATGATTTTACTCCAATGTTTGTTAGAAGGTCAGTGGTACGCCCAAGTTGACCTTCCAGGGTTTTCACTCTCCGGCTTTCCTCATCAAGCGACGACCGGAGTGCCAATGTTTTCCGCTGCTTTGCTTCCAACTGTTCATTAAAATGAAGAAATTAGTTGAACACTTTAGCTGAACTTCTATACAGCTTTGCTTTGCAGCTATGCAAACCTGTTTTTCTAGAGCTCGATTCTCGTCATTTGCGATGGGTAGATTGAATCCGCTCCCCCAGCCTAGACGCATCATGTACTCTTCTAGAAAATTGCCAGGCATTTTCTCTGTCTATTTGCAGTTTATCCAGTAATTGAAATCTGACAGTCACACTGCAAAATCGTTGGCTTTGATTGATTGTTCGATACTCTGAGCTCACCGAAGGCGCCTGGATAATTCAGGCTTGTTTGTTTCTTGGCACAAACACGCCGCTTCCTCCGTTGCTATGAAACAAGTTTTCGCCAGAAATAGATCTCACAATCTTTCCATTTCATTGTAATAAAGAATCTCATTCGTTTTATTTTTTTTTGCCTTTCATTATTCATTGATCAGTAAAGAAAGGATATACAAAACTTGCTTCATATGTGCTGATTGAGATCGATTGAGAACGTATTCCATTGTCAGCTTCTGTTGAAATCGAAACTTAAACTTTACTGTTTGATTCCAGCACTTTCCTTACTTTAGGATTTCATCGTAAGGATCCGGAAGAAGTATTCCAGTTCCATGTGAGCATCTTCAGGCAAATCGGTACAGTGAACAGCATTAAAGATGCTGTCAATACCATAGCGTGAGCGGAGAGACAAAGGACGAAGCTTGCGACCCAAATCCTAAATCAACAAAACGTAACTTTTGCTAATTGGACTAAATAAATTGAATTGAATTCAAATTCTAACCGGATTGTATGGGCCACATGCAGAGCGAAAAGATTCAGGCGTTTTCTCTTGACATCCAGCGATTTCCACAACTAGGCAGGGACCAACACTCAGCTCTGTCGTCATTTGCTGAAATTATAAAAAAACAATCATAGTAAGCAAAACACTTCAGGTTGGTTTTTTGCATGTTTCTTTGCTATAATGAGTAATGGATTAATCTTACCGAGTACTCGTCCAACACTCCTTTGTAGATTTCGTAAAACTCTTCAGCATGAGTCCGATCCAGGTAGAACAATTCCATTGCAGTGAACTTAAAGTTGGCAGCTTGAATGTCAGATAGGATCCTGCCGGCCATACCTTCTTTCAAAATGTGGGGTTTGATGACACAGCAAGTAGTGCAATTAAGTACTGCTGTGTTGGGAGCAACGCATGGCAAATCCTGGCGAGTGACGGGGAAGAAGTATGCAGCGTCCTATAGTTAAAAATGGTGAAAGAAACCATAAGGAAAATGCTCTGAAAACGATTTTATACGTAAACAAATCTTACGCGAATGACGCACACTGAACTCTCAGAGAGGTGAAATCCATTGTGGACCTTATCCAGGCCGTAAATCCCTCTGAGACAAGTTGGATTTTGCAATTTAGCATCTTGTGGATCTTCATCTCCCAGCAAGTTTTTAGCCTTTTCAATTGCCTTTTCACCAACGAGGAGAAATGCAATGACAGGACCGGATGTGATGTGATCAATCAGCGACCTAATGGAAGCGTACGAATGATGACTTCACTCATCTGCAACTTGTAGCAAAGATTTCACTTACGCAAAGTATTCCTGTCCTTGATGATCGGCGTAGAACGAAGACGCCATTGCTTTGTTCAACCTTGCCATCTTGACACGAATGATTCGGAAGCATTTCTCAATTCGCTGGTAAATAAATCCAATATTCTCCACAGCCTCTGGCTTCACCATAATGAACGCTCTGAAAACCAAAACTAAAGGTTAGAATATTTACACCTCGCAGTTCCCTTCCTAGAGAAGTCTCTGACCTCTGAGTCTTCGGTTCCAAATACTGTCTCGTGCATGTATCCGCATATTCAATGAGTGTCATATGCCTCGCATAAATGTTCAGGACGTTCCCAATGAACAAATCCACGAATTTCACAGTGTCCACCTTCAAGCGTCTCAGGAATTTTCGACTGTTGATCAAATCCACCTGCAAAGCCGGAAAACACTAACATATCAACCAATATACATAAATTATACCCTCCTTACAATTTCAACTGTGCTGTCGATAGTATAGTAAGTGAACAGATACTTTTTCTTCAATTCAGATTCTCGGTCGTACCACTCTGCAATGAAGATTAATTTCTCCGGCTCCACCTTAGGATTACAAAAGGTTAGAGTTATGGATTAGTTAATGATTAATTTAGAGTTAAAAACGTTTACTAACTGTTAAAACTGACCTGTTTGCAACTGTCCCCTCCTCCAGTGCAGTAATCTCCAGCACAAGCAGGCCTCAGCTTGTGACACATTGGCAAATGACTGTTCATCCTACCTCCACAGTCTCCACCAGCCCCACTCGAATTCATTCTGATGTCTTGACCTCACGTACCTTTCAGGACTTTGTGACCTTTGACCTTTCAATCTTCTTTCAATCTTCTATAAAAGTGAAAGAAACTGAAGATAACGCATTGGAAATTAATCACAAAATGATGCAAAATTATTCAATGCAAGGGAAGAATTTTCAGAATTTTTTTTTGGCGAAAACTGTAAACAAAACAAAGCGAATCCCGCCTGTTTTCGTCACTCGGGGAAAATGAGCAGCGACACTTCCTTCCTTCCTGTCTTTCACAAATCAAAACATCAGAAATTGAATGTACAATTAATTGATTAATTAAGACAGTTGGATGGGATTAATTCATTAATTAAAATTGTAACCAATCAAGTACCTTCATCCCAAGTCCTTTAGAAAGAACTGAACACAAAGGTCCAAATGGTTTGCCGTACATTTGCGATGATGATGAAAGTAAAACAACTTCAATTTTCATAATTTTCTGTCCAAAGAGGACAAAGGAACCTTTTAGAGGGATGAAAAGGGACCATCATAGGTCAGGGTCAATCTCCGTCACCCTAGCGGATGTGTCACACCCCGATGTGACATTCCTTAGTCAACATTAGGTCCATTGTGCTCCACGCGCGGTTCACCCTCCAATTCCCAATGCAATGAAGAATCCCACATTTGATTCGGCCGATGAAGCTGACGCCTTTAAGTCCTCCGACCCCTTTGTCCTTAGGAGATTTTCTCAATTGAATACTCCGAAAGCATCTGGAGATCCGCAGCTCTAGAAAAGGAAGTTCTTCGTCCGTTGTGTGTATTTATGGAATCTTCCCGGACCCTTTGAAGCCGAGCACCTGGACAGCCATTGTGTGGAACAATGAAAGAAAGGAAGTCGTCCAAGGGATCCCCCGGTTCATCGGCAGAAGTCCACCAAGGGCTTTTCTAAAAGAGAACTTTTGATATGAATTTTATTCTTTAGAGGAAGAAGACCAGGAGCAAGCACCACCGGGTACACCTGGTCTTTTAAATTTTAAAACCAAGAGGAAGGTTTGGCTTCAGCCTGGCACGCGTGCAGCAGCCAAGGAAGAGCAGACGGTCAATGGGATTCTTTAGAAAAAATGAAGCATTTGGCCTGCTTCTGATACTAAGGGATGAAGAGATGAACGGGACTTTAAAAGGAAGCCGTAGCCCTAGGTCTCCTCTGCATTCAGTCATGGACAGTGATCCAGTTCGGACGGAGTGGTCAGTTGAAAACCCGTTGGACAGCAGTTGGCCAACACAAAAACTTGTTTTGACTTCATAGCCTCCAGTGATTACTCGAAGAGTCCCGTTCGGTGCATCCCATGGTGGAGATGCCTGGAGAAAGTCCTTCAACAACATTCTGATTGAAAGCTTTGATTGTCCAAACGCAATTCTTGTCTTGTTTGAACCAAGGGTTGTGCTCGGACATCACCGCTTCATGACGAAATTCAACGAGACTTACACTCAAGTTCCATCAAAAGTATCGGAAGCTGCGTAGATATCTTGGAGAGATTTGTAGGGTTTTCTTATGCGACGCTGAAATGTCGCCAAGGCTTCAAGGTTTCCATTCAACAAGAACAAACTAAACATTCCTTCAGCAGAGAGACCTGTAGGATAGTAGATGTGACACTCTTCGCTAAGCTTAGAGTAGCCCTAGTCAATTTTTGTAATTGTAAAATCGTTAGCCAATTCTGCCAAGATGGAAGATGAGCAAGAGGGCCGAAATATTCATAATGAGAATCGCTATAGCTCAGCCCAGCGAGTTCGTGACGCCAGCATGATGATGTTAGGCAATGAGTCAAAATCCAAGTTCAAAGGCCGACATGACAAATCCTTCGATCAGGAATGTAAGCATGAGGACAAGCCAGTATTAGCAGGAGAGAAACTCCCACCGCTTTCGAAGTAAGCAACGTCTTTGCTTTCGCTTCCGGCCCCTCTGAGTAAAATCTTCGTACAATTTGCTCACATTCTTCCAGCTTGCTTTATCGACGGCGATCTCGGCTTCAAGCTCTGCTTGAGAAAATCCCTAAGCCGGATGGGTACATTCCTCGAATGCATTTACCAAACTGGCCGGAGCTTCCGCTTGATGAGAAACTCCCCCGAGTCCCTCTTCCTTCCTTCATTTTCTCCCGAGGAAAGTTGAACGAGTCGCTTGCTAAGAGTATGCACCGTGAATACACCACCGTGGATCCATTGAATCGGTTCAAGTTTGTCCCCACAACGGAGTACAATGCACTCCATGACCCAGCTACACATGGCTACTTCAAGCGTCCCAGTGTTCAGAAGCTGATCAAAGATCAAGGCCTTATCACCGAAGAGCAGGAAGTCGTCTGTACTCAAAAGGAAGTCAACGAGTTCCGATTGTATCTCAAACACTTCCAAACCGGCGTGCTTGCAAAAGATCTTCGCGAAGAAGTAATTTTTATATTTGTTATTCCGTTTTAGCGATTTCTAATACTTTTTTTTGCTTCGTAGGAAGAGAAAATGCATATGCACAATGCCCTGGAAAGAGAGCTTCGAAACTATCTTGCATTGAATAATGACGGTTACAAAACACGTATGGATTTAATTCGGGAAAAACAGCGACTCATGCGAGCGGACAAAAGAAACGCGTAAGACCCTCTTATCTTTAACTGACCTGACCTGATGACTTTAATTCCTTTTCCAAACTTTAGAACCAAAGCCAAGGTGAAAGAAGGATACATCAAAGCCCAGCGCAATCGAGAAGCGATTAAAGCCCAACTGGAATCGAAACGTGCAGAAGCCAGGAAATGCGCTGAGTATGAAGCTCGTCAGCGTCAACTTCTGCGTTGCCAGAAAGAACATGGGGAACGTCTTGCGTTCGACGAGAATCAAGCACGTGCAGATCTGATGGCATACATCGTAAAAATGCGCAAGGACCTTGAACGAACGCTCAAGGTAGGTCATGGCTAATCATTCCAGGAATAAGTTTGACCTCTGCCGTGTTTGACCACTTTTTATGTCACCGTATACAGTCAACTGAGCTCATCATTGCAAAATCTACACACCAGCACATTGAGTCTGAAAAGAAAAAAGACGTCCTTGCACGGCTTGAATACGAACACAAGCAGGCGGCTGCAAGTTACCAGACAAAGATTGAGAAGCGTCGAGCCCGTTCCCGTAAATTCAAATTGTTTATAAATTTAAAATGGCTGAAGCTGAAGCAGTTTCCTTTGCAGCGATGATTGTCGAGAGACGGAAGGCACTGGAGGCTCATATTTTGGAAGTGATGAAGAAATTCTTCAGGCTTTGGAAGGACTATGTGAAGCGTCGGAAGGCCAACAGGGCAAATCCAACTCATGTCAGCGTTTGGGACGTTGATCGGGAAGCGTCAAAAACCGTCCACGAACTTCAAGAAATTACTGGACACGGTGAGCTTTTGTGAAGGCTATGATTATGGTTGATTTTGATTTTTCACTTTTTCTTTTAAATTAGAAAAATTCGACACCTTCATCATGAGCATGATTACCATCAAACGTGATCCTTGCAGAGCAAATCGAACGTGAGAAACAGGAAGAGGACGCAGAAGACTAAGATCTTGTTACAAAAAGAACAAATCCAAAAATTCTAAATTCCTCTTCGACTCTTATTACTCAAGGATAGTAAAATAATTTGTAGCCAAACGAAATAACAACAATTACGAGCAAATTAAAAATGAAGATTCATTCCAATAGTTCTACTTCATCCGCGGCACCGTTGACTTTTGCTGCTTGTTCATGTTTGTGAGCATAAGGGATATGTACGATGTCAGTAAATCATCCATCTTGTACCCTAGCGAAGTCTCACACAGGAGTTTTGAGCCTCTGACTAAATTCCCGATGGTCATGTGGAAGTAAGTATTCCCTGAAGACCAGTTGGAGATTTTCGTAAAGGGATGAGTGACCAGGAGTTCCTAAATAACATCCAGAATTCCAACATGGCCGATTAATTTTGAACTTGTGTAAAACTTACTTTTGTCTGTGGATGGATGAGACTCACGCCCTGCTTGTTGATTGCAATGAGCAAGAGCTCAGGGAAGGTGGGGTCTGTCGTCTGCTTGACTTCGAAGAACGCTGAACCAAATGTTGGCCAACGGTAAATGATCTTTAGGAAACTGATCTTGGCGTCTTCTGAACTCATCCCTGGTGGAAAGAAATGCCAAAAAGGAGATGTTAAGGTTAATGTTAAAAGGAAATGTGGATTCAAGGCTTCTGATTGGACAGCTTACCTGCGTCTTGGTTGTAAGCGGCGACGATTATGCGTTTCCAGTCATTCGAACTTTGCACTTTGCTCAAATCGGATGGAATCAATTCACGCATCAGTTGTCTATAATACAAAAATGCCAGTAGATAGTTTCAAAGGAAAAGTCAAGAATTGCAATTCATAAATCAGTTCGTCTAGCAAAGTAATAGCGTACGGAATGGACTGAAGTTCTTGCTTGCTGTCACCGTAACGAACACGGTAGATGAGCGCAGCTAATTTGGCAGCTTCATCCTTGGAGCACTTGTGATAGCCTGTAGAAACAACTACTTTAGAAACGACCTTTTGATTTAATATGTTCCTTGGACTGACCTCGTAAGTACTTGGGTAGCTCTTGATGGTAATGGAAAATAACATCAGCCATCCTATCCTTCCCAGGAATCGTGTTACTCCAGAGTTTCCGCATGAAGAAGACTTGGTAGGTGAATTGTGGAGCTACCCCGTCACGACTGGGTCGTGCTCTCTTTATCCAATCAGTCAGATGCCGGACAAAATCAAAGAAAAAGTCTGCTTCCGGAACTGATATAACTTTGTCCGCGATTTTGACAAAGAGACTAAACCCTTCGGACGACTTCATGGTGAGACGGGAAGCAATATTTGCACAAAACTCCTTTGCTCGGGTGGAAGAATCGACCTCAAAGGCTTCATCAGTGTCGTCTGGAAAATAGACTTTGTGGAATATTTGCGTAGTCTTGTGCTGAATAGCTTCCACTTCGACCTGTAGAAGAAGTCAATGAATTTTAAATTAAGTTTGAGAGAATTCAAGTCAAGTTTTACTTGATGTGGAGGGTACTTTCGCTGTCCCACTTTCAACGTCCTTTGAAGCCTTTGAAAGGAATCCTGGGCAATTGGGTGTCTCCTTGTCCTTAGGAATTGCGTCAGTTCTCTGAGAAGCGTTTGTGAACAGGCGAAAAGTCCAGTCGCCAGCCACATTAGCTCCCATCCACGCTCTTCGCTAAATCGATTTCGGTTATCAGTCAGTTGCTTCATTATTTGACAATAGACTTCGTCACGAAGGATTTCCTGCAAAAACAACCAATTAGATTCCAAAGTCTGGAACTGGAAGTTTTCTAACCTGCTTCAGAGGAGAGTCGAAAATTGAGTCTGTCAATTCATTCCCAATTTTTGATCTCTTGTGAGGAATGTCTCCCATGTATTTTAGAATTGAGGTAAAAATATAAGCAGCATCTTCCACAACGCCTTCTTTATTCTGAAGCTTCTTCAGAAGCGGTTGTCTGATTGGTTCTCTCGAGTGCTTCCACAGTTCGTCACGTCCTTGACGTCGAGCAGTGGAGAGAGTAGAGATGGCTTTGGAAATTGTCCTTGGCTTGGACGGTGGGCGGAAGTGCTCGATTGCGTATTCCTCAAGGGTGTGTGGTTTCTCTTTATGGGTGTCAACACCGTTCGTATATGAGTGCACAAATCGACGTCCATTGTCTCCTGTTTTGAACAACTCCAGGATCTCTGCTGGTGGTTTTGTCATTGTGGGAAGGACATAGACAGTTTCTGATGGGAAGTCACCCCTGGCATCAGTCCGTTCACACCTTCCAACAGACCAACCCGAACTCATGACACTTTCTCCAGAAATGTCATCATCCAGGATAATGAGGTCCCCTTTCGTGAATGCAAGGAAGTTTGACCCTTCGTCTAGATGACACAAGCACATGAACTGAGGTTCAAAACTTACTAACTTGTAAATTCTAATAGGAATTATGGAATGGCTTACTCGGTGGGACATAGTCCTGTAGGGCAATGACGTAGTTTGACCTTCGTTTTAATCCACCCAGGAAGAATTCAACCAGTTCCTGAATGTCTTCTGAATTTGGACTTTGAAATGTAAATTCTTCACCAATCCGAATCGTTGACATTGTAAAGGTTTGTCCAAACAGCTTCTCACTCCTGGAATTTCAAATTCAGACTTCATTTCATATCCCAATCCGGATCAAAGCTTAAAAATACTTTTCTGCTCTGATGTTTGTGATTTCTGGGAATGAAAGTTCGAGAAGAACTTGTTCTTGGTCATCGACGACATAAATCCCGGTCCAGTTGATGGCCAGGATGACATCATTCTTTGGTAAGTTTGGACCCGAGTACCGAAAGGCTTCGTAGAATCTGGAGAAGAGGAGTGGCCACTTGAACTTGGCTATGAAAAGACAAACACGAACCTCAAGTTAAGTTAATACCAATAAAACGTTAATAATTAATTTAATATTCACTCACCATAGGCTACGATATCTTCCTTTACCCTCAAAATGTCCATCCGATCTTTGGCATGAATTGTCTAACAAAACAAAACTCATTAGAATCTACGTCTGTGTAAAGTGACAGTTTTCCAACCCTCCTGAATGCGTTGGTGACGAGCAGTGCCCATTTCTCCAGCGACCTGTCTGACGCATTGAGACTAAAGTCTGGAATATAAGCAGTGAGGGCATTGGTCAGTTTATCAGGCTGGAGGTCAGTCCCATTCTCCACGTAGTACTGCTGAGCAGCGATGATTGCCAAGTCTTCATCCTTGTCGCAGCGATACTCTCCAAACTTAATACCCCGGACTACTTGTTGATAAATTAGGTTCGTTGCTACTGAATCTTCAGTCGGATCATGCCAAGGTGAAAATATTTCCTGGACACAAAACGAAAGGATCAGAACCTTGGAAATCGTATTGGAAATCGTATTGGTAAAAGCGAAATGGCAAGAGAGCAAAAGAGTGTTAGCAAGTGCAAAGTGTAAGGGTGCATTTATTGTGTAAAATCGTAGCAGATAATTAACAAAAGACTGTTAAAAATACGTGGTATTTACTTTTCGGAAGAAGAGTCGCCACGGAGCATTCCGTTCCTGGGCTCCTTGCTCCTTGGCATACTGCTCGCACTGGGAAATGGCGTCCATCACGTGCTCATTCCCACTTCCCAACGACGAAACCTAGAATTAATCACAATCAGTTAAATTCTGATTCTGAAAAAAAGTGAATTGGATTAAATTCCGATGAAGCCTTCACTCACCTTGTCAAACAGTGCAATGTAAAGACTAAATCCGAACTGATCCTTCAGCCCGATCTTGTCCGCTAGCTGATTACAAAGCTCCCTGGACGTCGTTGCTGAATCCGCTAGCAAGTTCTTTGTATTCCCGTCCATGAACGTTATAGGAAGGATGATGGGCTTCTTGGATTTCGTCGCTTGCAGTTCCAACCAACTCGGTGGTTGGTTCCGAGTTCCGTTGTTGAACGTCCGCTTGAGTCGTTCTTCACAATAAGGTGCATAGCCAGGGGGTCCTTCCCGAATGAAAGCACGTAGATGCTTAAATTACTCTCAATTAAAACTCTCAGTTGAAACAAATTGAACAAATGAAAGCTTACCTTTACGAAACGTTCTGAAGGTGCGAAGCAACCTACGCAAAGGGAAAGTAAAATCCATCCTCGTGCGTGAGACGACTTTGACGGATTGTTAGTCAATTGTTTGCAAATTTGACAGTAAATTTCATCCCTAGTCATAAAAGGTCAAGGTCATTTTGTGTCAAATCTCATGTGCTGGTATGGTTTTGTTTTACCGTAGTTCTGCCCGGAGGATTCCATGACCAATGATAAAGTGGAGTTTCTCCAAGTTCGATGTTGGCCTTGATTCCAGCCATGATTGGTAAGAATCAGCGGCAGAATCGTCCCCTTCCAGACGTCGTCGTACGTCATCTCCTAATTTGTTCTTGCGCTTCAACGTCAGAGAGACGAGTTTATGTCGAATCGAACGCGGCTTCTGCTTCATGTTGACACTGTTGTAACCATCCTGAAAATCAAACAGAAATAAACCGTAATCGAACCTTCCCTTATTGGGTTGTCGGAAATGCAATTTCCTAGCAAAGCTAAGTCGACGTTTTTGTTTTACCATATTCTCTAGTCCCAAGTCTTGGAATTCCTTTGACTTTGCAAAGTGTCTTCCCAGCGTCGCCGTTACTTTTGACATGACGGATGTTGTATCCCGCTCCATTGAATGATACCGTGGCTCCGGAAGATCTCCCATGAACCGAAGAATTGTGATCCACAGTGCCTGGGCTGCCAATTGATCCACTGGTGCGACCAATGGGAGGAGAGATGATTTCAAAGGACGACGTGAGTACTGATGGTTAGCGTTCCCAGTAAAGTATGTTGCTGCAAACTTTTGGAATTTGTATTCCGACAGATCCTCAACGTCCACTGGGGCCAAGTTATCCGGAGAATTGCTCATGTTGTCGTCATCGTTTTTAGGCAGATTCGGAAGGTACTGAAATTCAGAGTTCAGAGGTCAATTGGCACATGACGACATTCAGAAGAATTTGAAACTGTAGTACTGAGTCTAGTTTTAAATAAACCAGCTAGTATAGAAAATCGTCTCCTTGTCCTTACCCGAAACGCTGTTGGTTGCGGCGCTTCTGATCCATTGTCTGGCAAGAAATCGAACAGCGCTTCTACCACTTCTGAATCATTCAAGGGCTCGTCCAACCTCCTTGTGGCATTTTCAATTCGCTCCTTCTTCCTGTCAATAATCAACCGATCTTCCCTATCCATTTCCATTCCCTTTGCTGCAATCGCTTGGAGACGTTCACGGTAGTTCTTTTCAGCAATTTCCTTGTAGCGCTTGTTCCCAACTTTCTTCAGCTCACGCTCCTCTTGGTCTCTCAAGCGAAGTGCTTCGAGCTTATGCCGTTGAGCAAACTAGAAAAAAATACAACAGGTAAATTCAGTTATTCAGTTAGGTTAATGATGAATACAGGCTTTTAGTTACCTTGATTTTCTTGTACATCCTTTGAGCAATCATGCGTCTGATGTGAGATTGAATTTTGACAACCGCCCACAGCCTTCGTTTCATCTGTCGTCTTATCAAGTACCCTCTGCAAGCTGCTTGGAGACCAACCACATGCCCTCGCAAATGCTTGAAGCGATGAGCCAAAACCCTTGACCGAATCAGAGCTTGCAGCCGAGTGTATCCTGTCTTCATTTTCTGGTAGCGACGTCGCTGCAGGAATCCTCGGACGTTCCGTTGAATAACGATTATACTCGCTTTCATTTTCTTGAATCGTCGCCGGTGGTACCATGCACGGATGTTCCGTTGCAGGATCAGGATCTTCTTGGTCAAGACTCGATCTCGCTCTTGCTCCAGAAACAAGTCGTGGGCGTCCTTCAAGAACACTTTGGATTTTCCTAATTGGTAGTCACTCTTCCCTAGAACTGCTTGGCATATCCGGGCTGTGGCTGCTCTGCAATCAGTTTTATGCGACGGTGGAATCCCACTGATGAGGAACCGGTAACGCTCCACAAATTCACGGAATGTATGTCGAATAGGGTAACCTGCTCTACGAATTCGGATCGTTTCCATCATCCCAGAGTATCGCAGTTGTCGGCAGCAGAGCTCGCGATCGAAAATCTAAGAAATAAAATGATCCAATTTGTTTTAGCTTGGTTCCAATCCAGCTTCCAACTTGGCAAAATACCAAGAGAAGCAAACGGCGTGTAAAAGTGGGGTCACTTACCATTGGTTTTTTAAGTTCGTTGGGTTTGATGCACCGTACAAAGAACGGTGAACAATTCCCAAGTGTTTTCATCAAGGAATCAAGTGATTTCTTAAACTGACTTGAAAGGGTAGGTGCCCTTTTCCTAGTTTCATTCCCCATTTTGATGTCATCACGGAAGAGCTGCTTCACAAACTTATTCCCCGAGATTTCAATCAACTGGAGCAAATCTGCACTGAAGGTGTCACGGTTCTTTTCCAGGAAACCCCTCGCGTCGTAGAAAACAACACCCGCAAAGTGGTTGAAACCGAATGAAGCGTTGAGGTCAGACTTTGGTTTCAAGTAATTCCGATTGCTCGAATGCGTCTTGTGCAATTTCGCCAACATCGTTGTGTCAGTCCCTAGAAACGAATGACAAGAAATAAATCTTTACAGTTCCAAATCCTTCTAAAGTTGACTTTTTACCTTTAGGGAACTTTGATTCTTCATCAATGAGACTCATAATATTGAGTTGTTTGATCGCAATCAAGTCCAGGGCATCTTGATTGTCGATAAACTCAATATGACGCCAGGAAATCCCTTCCAGATTGTACTCCTCTTGCTCTAGTTTGAAGATATGACGGACAAAGAACTGCTGTAGGTTCTCATTGGCATAGTTTATGCAGAACTGTTCGAAACTATTGCTGTCAAAGTTTTCGAATCCAAAGATATCCAGAACCCCGATGGACGTATGTGCTCCACCCTTGTGTCTGTAGATTGCAGAATTGATTTTTGAAACGATCCAAATGAAAAGGCGACCGTAGATCCCTTTCGAAAAGGCATCCCGAACATCAACACTTTGTTCTCTGGACATTGTCGAAACCACAGTTTCCCCATGTGCAAAAATGGTCTTGGTCGTTATAGCTTCGATGAGAGATTTCCGGTTTACCCCAAGGAGAGCAGACGCCGTGTCGACATGAGACATCTCCGAGATTTCAGTTGCATCAAGATTATCTAAAAAAAGTGAACAGTTACCTTCCCGAATGAAAGTCTTTAAACGTTTTCCTCCAACTTACTAATGACTGCAGCTTTTGTTTTGATATTTCCCAAATGAAGCAGAAGTGCAAGGACTTTGAGGACTTCCCAGATTTCAGCGTCAGAGAATGTCAGTACTTTCATTGCTGAGCGGATATCTGCAAATTCAGCAGTGTCATCCCGTCCTTCGCAGGTTATACACTTTCCACCAGTAAGGTAACGATAGTCTCCAGGTTCCTTCAAGTGGAGCTTCGTCTTTTCATCTTTCGTCAACCCAGCCAACATGCAGTAGAAAATATGGTAGTTCCTCTCATCCGAATTTTGGGAAACAATTCTAGATTTCTCCAGGAGGTATTGCTCAATCTTAGCCCCTTCGATGACCCCTCCTTTACTGAAGTGAATGTCAATGTACTTCCCGAAACGAGAGGAATTGTCATTCCGAATGGTCTTGGCATTCCCAAATGCTGTTCAGAAAAATTGAAGCCAATCAAAATCCATCCGCTATTCCAATCAGGTAACTTTGACAGTTTCTCGGGTTTATATTTCGTACCTTCTAGAATTGGATTTGCTTCCAGGATTTGCTGCTCAATCCAAGAATGCTTGCCACTGATTGCAGCCAAGTACTGAAGAATCAATTTTGTACTTTCCGTTTTTCCAGCTCCACTTTCTCCGCTGATGACGATGCACTGGTCCTGTGAGAATCGCTTCATGTGCGTATAACTGTTGTCGCCAATTGCAAAGATATGAGGAGGGAGTTCCCCAATCTTCTTATCTTTGTAGAGCTTAATTTGTTCAGCGGTGTAGATTGGCAAGATTTGATAAGGATTCACGGCCACAAGGATCGATCCCGTGTAGGTCTGGAAAAAACATCAAAGTTACACCAGCTTACAAGGAAAGGTCAAATGTCAACGCCGTTCAGAACTCAAATCTCCTATTATATTGCTCTCGACTGGAATTTTAGCTACTAAATTTCCCAAACTTTTCTAGAAATTCCATTTTAAAAACACACGGCTCGGCTCTGCAAACGTTGTTCAGCTTTTCCATCAGCGAGGAACCAAAATGGCCGCATGTTGTTTAATAACGGCGTATCTGTTTTGAAAACATGAAATCCCAATGCTAATCTCTTTGTTAATCGTTATCCGTGAGACGTGACGCAGAGATTTAATTGGTAATCTCTACAAAATCCTGACAAGCGAAAATCAAGGCTTCCTTTGATGATGATGGCAAGTGACCCAGACTGCGGTCATCATCTCAACAACTTGAAAAGGAGGCACTTTGTGATTTATAGCAGGCATTTCCTAATGCTTGACGAAAATGCTCCCGTTTTGACAAATAAGTTGGCATCATGACCTTGTGACCTGAACTTGGCTTACATAAATGAGGTTTTCATTGTATCGGATGAGTAGATTACGCAGAATTCCAGCTTCATGGAGGTCACCGAGGGATATCATGTCCTCAACGCCTTGAATCGAACTCGGATGCATGGCTTTGATACGACGTTCCGCCGTGAGCCAAGATTCCTAAAAAAAATGAAAAGACGTTTAGAACCTGGACAGGTCAAGTATTCGATCAGAAGGTCAGGTGGAATGAGTATAAAGGTCATGGACTACTGTAGACAAATTAAACGTACTTTTCCATCGTCATCCTTGACTTGTATTTTCCTTCCATCTGCAGAAACGACTTTAGCCCCGATGGCCACATCAAAGTCCCTCCCTGACACTGGCTCCACCCAGACGTAGTCTCCCTGTCAAACAAAATCAAAAAGTTTAATCATTTAGAGTGTACAAAACCACAGAGAGTATCGAGTCTCGTTTATGCAAACGACTGAGCGTGTCAGAGCAGCGATTACCGGAACTATGACTTGGTTCACTGCACCGCTGCCTTCAGCGTCGTTATTGTTTTTATCCTGTGAAGACCGCCGGAGGGGGTCTCTTGTCACCATAATTGCAAAAATGTCGCCGTGCCTTTCACTTTAGAAATCACACGAAACTAATGACATGAAAAGTAACAAAGCTAAAATAGTGAAAGCGCAAAGGCGGAACTAGCGGATGAAGCAGATGCTCGCAGGATTACGCTGCGATGAAAAGTGACAGAGCCCCAGTGATCAATCCCTCTGATTCTTCTCCAGAAATCCAAGTAGATTAGCATTTTTAGATAAAATTTACACGATTTGACAAACGCATGTGATAAAAGCACTCAAATCCTATTGTTAGCCAATCATGCATTAAAGTGATGACTCTGAACTACAGTTAATGGCAGGTGTGTCCCTTTAAATCCGGAATTTGACAGTAATTTTGAAGTCTAAAACGCTTCAGAAAAGTGTTCTGATTATAAGGCCTTTGGCTGACTAATTTGTCAAACATTCCAATCCCGTTCAGTGACACTTTTAGCATTAAATGACGCATAAAATCCGGAAAGGACTTGGAAATATCGTGAAATATGGTGTCAGTGGCAGCTTGGCAGCCTAGAAAGAGGAGATCAATGGCTCCTTTTTGTAAACATGATACGTCCAGGTATAGCTGGAGCCATTGTTATCCCCCACCCTATGCTTCATTGTTGCTTCACAAGCTATTTGAGCAGTCAATCCACCAACCTACTCAATAAAACCGGAAAGGGTTCGTCCAAAATCTCTGTTGAAAAGACCGGAAGTGGGAACAAGACTGAGCTTCCGCTATCTCCTATATTGTCTTCCTGCTCTGATTCGCTACCGTTCAGATACAAAAATGAATCTCCAGAACTCTATCTAAACCAAGGAATTCCAGCTTTCATAAGTAATAATTCGGTTTACGGGAGTTTGTCTACATGGTAAATGACGAAACTTCACCTTAGGTTTTGGTAATTGCTCATTTACATTCACATCATCTGAAGGGGAGTCCCGTTACTCCTTCATCATGCGACCAAGACTTTAGTCTTTAGCAAACGATGAATGAGCTTCCCACTATTTAGCACTCATCAACAAACTCTTTGCTTCATTTCCAATGTAATCCCCATCCCTACTGCACCCTTTGAATCCTGTAGTCTTCAAGTCTCCTTAATCCCATTTGTCATTTACAAGGGAAGAAAGCGGATAATGAAACCCAGTAATTTTATAACCACAAGAGAGAAGGGACGCGGAGACTGTAATTATATTATAGGGTGGCCTTTACTTCCGAAATCCTTCGCGCATCACTTTGCAATTACGACTACAAAATGGAGGATCAAATCGTAGCATTTTTAGAAAAAGAAATCGCGAGTAGATAACCGAACATCTGAACTGAATGGCTGCTGATAATACGCACTGAATGCGTTTGATTTTTTCCATTGGCGTCACAGTTTGACAAATTGCGAATAATTGAAACTTACTCTTGTGACGATGACCATTGGACTCGACTGTCAGTTGACTTTTGCAGTTATGGCTTTTAGATCATCCTTGAACTCTTCGAGATTCGATTTACCTGTGGGAAATAAGGAAAAGATTACAAGCCATGATTAGCGGTGTAGAGGTTCGTGTGGCTTCTTTTCAAAGAGACCGGAAGTTGGTCAACCCAATGCGTCTCTGATTGCGACATTTCCAAGTATCGTTGGACCGTGAAAAGAAAAAGCAAGACTTCCAATTAAGAAATTAAGGAGCCAATGGGATCCTTCTCGTTGATTACATAACGGTCATAAGCTAACAATAGGCCGTTAACATTTATGATGACTCAAAGTGTCAAATCCATTCTTCATGGTCGGCCTATCTGATCAATCAATGTCCTCCCTAAAAACCATGTCACTTGGATTACGACATTGGACATGAGACAATGTCGCCATGAAACAGACGGTGGAAGGTGGATGACTAACCTACAGTTCTATTCATAATCAGAAGGTAACTTTATGGAAATAACTGCCACGGCGGCGGCCTAGTTGTAACCCTAGTGTTCAAGTAAAAGCATCTGTAATTAAATCTCAATTTTTATTCCCACGGTGTGAGTCAGTCTGCACTGACCACCTTTCACAGAGGAAATGCAAAATGGATGGTTATGATCCGGAAAGGTCGTGGGAAATACCCCACATTCAATTAAGGATTCGTGCCAATGAATCATAAACAAAGCGCACGGGGTGCAATTAAAAACAGGGCTAATTCCAATTGGAAATTGGAACACCAGAAATCCGGGTAGTTTTGCAAATCTAAGCCAATCACTGTAGAGCTTAGAGCTTGCTGCCACTGGTTCATAAGGTACAAACAAGGGTACAATAAATTGTAACTTCCGAGGAAGATTTGCAATTTGATAAATGTGAAACTCATTAGACTTACAGCGCACGGTGTTGCATTTTGATGAGAGCCCAATTTAATCCCGTCTCGGGCAGACTTGTCAAACGCCTTGACGTATCTTCTAATGGTCTGAGGAGAATCGAGGAGAATCAAGTATTTCGTCGTGCCGTTCTCATTGGCTTCAATTTCAATTGAAATTCAAGTTGATTAAAGGTAAACAATTTTGATTGACACACGGGGATATAGCACTTGAACTTGACCCTTGGGAAATGAGAAGACGCTATATGGCTTCCACTTGTAGACTCCGCTCGCAGACTCCGCTTGCAGACTCCGCTTGCAGATTAGATCCTGGTTGTCTCCGTTTGAACAAAGGATGATGTCACCGTTCGTTTGACACTTTAGACTCTTTGTTCCTGAGTGAAAGTTAGCTGGAATTGAGGTTACTTTTGCAAATCAAATAGAGAGCGTGTAATAAATCCGTTTATACCTATTGTTCGTTAAACTGTGACGAGGATGAAGACAGTGGCTACGAGGCGGTGTCAAGGAAGGGAAGTTTAGTAGTAGTAAAAGTAAGTCCAACTTATGCTCGGTCACTCACACCAGTACCACCTGCTTCAGTACCTGCACAGGAATATAACAATCCGAAATTCTAGCCAATTGAAACCCTCAAGACAGGCTTCAGCAGAGTAGCTCACCTCACAAACCCCCTAAAGTCCAATAATGCTCTCATTGTTGTCGGGCGAGATGCTTCGAGCTTAGGGTTGAAAATCCTCTTCCCTTGTTGATGATTTCACCTGCAACTTATTACCGGCGCCCCATTGTTGTCCCTTGCGGTGTACCTGGGACAGATCAAAAACATAGAATCAAAATACACACTCTGGTGGATCAAGAGTTTTTGTGGTCAGGAGTTACCTTGCTCCTTCTCTGGAAATGAATTCACACGCTCAAATGACTTCGTCTCGACTACTTTGTGGACATGCACCTGCCATCCAATCAAAAACAAGGGAAACCATGCTAATTTTAGCAGAAAAAGTGGAGCTTCCGGTTCTCTGAAAAAATGTAGCCTCAGACTAAGGGATGCGCTCAGGATTCAGGATTTTGAGAACTGCGCATGCCCGAAGTCGACGCCATTATCCTCCCAATTTGGCCATTTCCCTCAACATTTAACAATTTTTCAATATTTTAATTTCTAATAATTTTTGGAAAATTGACAGAAAAGTGTTAAATGATGATTAAATTAAATCCTTATTGAATCCTGCTCGCTCGCCCTATCAGCTAAAACTTATTTTATACACTGATCATTTCTCCTTCTTCCCTGAGATGATGTTGGAATGGAGTTTGAGGACTTCGGGTTCGAGGAGGTCATAGAGGATATTCCCTTCGGTATCAACAAAGCACGAGACTGATTTCTCCACAGTGGCTGACTTGACCTTCCCATCCTTCCCTTTGGTACAGCTTAGCGTAAGTTGGAAGATGTCGTCAAATCTAGAACAAAAGGTCAATGATTTAATACCCAATCTAATTCAGTTTAAATGCCTATAAAGAATGCCTTAGAACGTTAGAACTCTTTGAAACTCTTTGAACGAACCTCTTCATGTAGGAACTAGCTTCCCAGGACACATTAGGGTCGATACCAGCTGAATCTTTATGAACAGCGACTGCAAAGATTCCCTTTTCCACGTAGGCCGTGTACACCGTGAGGATCCCCATCATCACAAAGTAGAGTCCAACACATACCAGCAGGACTGGTCTATAAGCACAAAACATATGGATTTTGGACTATTTTTACATTACCAACGTCCTAAGCCTTGATTATTAGTTTACCTTGATATTGGGAATGGATGTAGATAGTCCCAGAGCAATGCGAACATCGCAATCCCCACAGCGATGCTACAAATGACCAATCGTCCATCCACTAAGGCAAAGTTTTCCTCATAGTTTAATTTCTTGACAAGGACATCCCGGACAGCGTCGTCCAATGCATTCTTCACAGCTGAGCCATCCCACTTGTTTATCTTTGTCTTCTCTTCACCCTGTAAAGGTCAATCAATTAATTAAGATTCAATTAATGATCAATTTACTCACCATTCTAACACACGGAAATATGCTGAAGAAAATGGTCAGAGAATCCCAAGTTGTAAAAATTGAGTGAAATCTTTTCTTTTGATGGGAAAAACACACTCCTTTACACTGTCAATTCAGGGCAAAAAATTGATACAAAAATTACCATCAAAAAGGTCAAATGTATGTCAAATTAAGGGAAAAAGTGGGTTAATTTAGACGAATTAGATTTACTTTGATTAATTAATTTTAGACTCTAGATTCTTGCATTTAACAGCAGATTCAGAAACTGATTTACAGATAAGTCCAACTTTATAAAGTGGAATTTTGAGTGTGTTGAATGGCTTTGAGTCGAGCTTGGAAAGTGACACGTCGGTTCGAGGGTTTGCTCAACTGACACGGGATTTCATAAACAGCCACTTGGGGAGTTACAACTCAACTGAGAATTATGATTTAATCAATTAATCAATTAATTAGACAATTTAGCCAATTTTTAACTCCTATTGGGTATGATGCATAATGGAGTCGGATGGAAATCTTTATAAAAGTTCAATGTAAACTCTTTGTCTAGTGCATAGGTAGTAGAAAAGGCATCTTGGGATATCGTGGATGTCGTGGATCGTAGATGTCGTGGATCGTGATTTGATTTGTTATGGTTTGTATCCCGAAACAACGGCTCCAGGATTGTTTGATCAAATTATCGACAAACAATTAAGAGAGCTGCTTTTAGAGTTTTCTAGAAAATTCAGGGAAGAGTCTCACGCGTCGCGTCGTCCGTTTCCATTTCTTTGAGCTCTGACAATAAATTGTCGCTTTTTAGAGTTTGGATTGGAGAAAACTGTTCTAATTGAAGAATGGATCGATTGATTGGTGGCGGTGGTGGTGGCTTTGCTCATCATCATACGTCCAACAGCGAGTATGGACGCGGTGTCGCTTCTGCGATGCGCAACCTTGGACAGAACCAAGGCAATCAGCAGAACTTCAATCCTGCGGCCAATTATGTCTACCCACAGGCAATGACGTCGGCTGGTGGGGGAGGTCAGTGGATGACCCAGCAGCAGCAAATGGGACATGTCCACAATCCAACTTGTCCAAACTATGGCAAAGGGAATGCAAAGTACCCTACAGGTAATGCACAAATAACAAGAAGGATGACCTGGAACTATATGGGTAGCATAGCAGTAAGAATGGATTTTGTTAAAATGTTTAGGCAACTTTGGAGGTCAGCAACAAGGTCAAGGGACTGGAGCTAATAACGTTTCACACACTGCTGACCACATTGAAGTCCTCCATGGCGATGCTGCGCAGGCATACTTGGCTCAGCAAAATGGCGGTCAGCCACAGTACCAGACGCAGAGCAACTACTACGCTCCTGAGCAAGGAAACATTTCGGAACCTGGGAACCACGCTGGAATGACAGTCTCCTTTCAAAATGCTACTGCTGAGGAAGGCGGTGGTGAAGGTGTCAATTACTCTGCCACTACTCCATCTGGAAATAAGCAAGGATGGGGTCAACAAGTAATGACAATTTCATTTTTGTTATTCATTCTAACTAATTGCAATCGACTAAATCTTCTTTTAGGGGCAGCAAGCTGGTGGCGACTATGTAAAGAGCACTGGGCTTTCAATGGATCGGAATCCAAAATGGCGTCAACAGGGAACCCCGAACAGTGGAAACCATGCCTACTCTGGCAACAGAATGATCAAGAATCGTCCTACTTTCAAGCTCTGTGGGAAGTGTCCCAAATGCAAAGACATGCAGGACCCATCCGCTGGACGCCCTGCTACTGCCAACTTCCGTGAAGAAGGTTTGACCTCAAGTGGGTCACGACGATTCACACTTCCAAGGGCATTCAAGAATCAACAGCAGCAGCAGCAGCAGCAACGTCAGGGTCATCCAGGTGGTCAGCCATTTGCATCAGCCAATTCAGGGTGACACTTCCCCAATGCCTGTATCATACCAAGGGGCTCCAAACCAGTAAATTACACCGGGTATCAAGCACAAGAAAAATATCAAAAGAGGATAAAAAAACGGAAAGAAAATGCACCTGAAGATTATCACTGAAAGAGATTAATAAAAACCGATTTCCTCCATGTAACCCCCAAGAGACGCCCCTTGATTAGACTTTTGTTATCGTCTTGTCCCAACTCCAACGTGACATCCCTCATAACCGACCTGCTGTCCATTCTGTTGATAACAAGGCTCCAACGTTTCTTTGTTGACTGGAATCCAAGTCCTTCGTCAACCCTTGGCCACTTTATAAAAACAGTAATCAGGAAATGCTGGCAGTAGTTTGGGATTTGGTTAATCCAAGTTCAGTTTGTGGACAGGGAGCAGAGGGTTTGGTCTGAAGTATTCCTTGGCATCAATCGGTGACTCCTGCAGTACCCTTTGAAACCATTGCGATGCTACTGGGTAAGTAACATATTCAATTGATTGATTTACAAAACACAGAAATAATCCATTGGTCTCGCTACTCAATTGTAACCTATTAATTCTAATTACATTTTCTCACTTTAATTTTGCACTTTAGCTAAGCGACGTCGACGCTCCAACAAGCGGAATTCAGCCCTGGACAAGCGTCGAATTTCCCGTGGTTTCAAGAAGAAGCAGTTCCTGTTGCGGAAGTCACGCTTGAAGGAATGGAAAATGAACCTCAAAGCTCGCCGCGCTGCTCGTGCTGAACGTCAAGCGCTAAAGGACGAGATGGAGAACAACCTACCGATCTTCGAGAACAAACGGAAGCGGAAGAATTTCACAGACTTGGACTGCCCGTTGGACACTTGTCCCAAGAAAGTGAAGCTCATGAGTCGGTTGAAGCGAAGCCACGAAGCAAGGTCAAGTGAGTCTAGTGACTGCGACAGTGACATTTCAATCCTCACTCGATTCTCAAACCCAGAGGAACGGAGCCGCTCCCCACTTAAAATCAGGCGACGAAACTAAATTGAAAATTAACATTTTTCCGCTACTAAAGTTACAAGTTAATTGACACTTAATTCCAATGATGGTCTGGAGATTGACGTCTGTAGTTTTTCGTTGACTTTTACTAGGTTCATTGTGAGTAAATTGGATATTCATCGTTTAGAGTACCATGGAGTTTAGAGCCTTGATTTCCTATTCATTTGTCTGTAATTGGTATTATGAAGTGGAATTGTGATTCTCCAGCAGCATTTCCTCTTGCATAATGTAGGATATGGAGAGAGAGGAATTGAATGCAAACATTTCCATAATTTCTCCAGTCTAAACAGAGAGGCGGAGGATGCTGGAGTGGCAGTAGTAGAAAGTCCATGGAGCCAAGTTGGTCTGCTGAAATCGCTAAGGCCTACTTTTGCGCATAAATCGATTTTTTGGATACTGCCGAGTTCTTTAGAGCTCCGAAATTTGGCAGGCGGAGGATAGGAGCAGGAAGGAAGAAGGAGAGCCACCGCTGCCGTGTGGGAAGCCTTGGGATGCCTTTTGGACATCCAGCCACCGCTTGGGTGAAAGTATCCGAGTCAGTTCGAGTCCCCAGTCTGGACGACGCTGACATCCTGGCACTTGTCCTGGTCCTCTGACACTCACGCTATAAGCATTCCAAGAACAAGAGAAAGCACCTTTCCAAAATCCAAATACTTCCTCACTTTTCTCTTCCACGAGGCACAACTTCCGCAAGGTTCTTGGAAAAAACAATCGCCCACGGTGCTGCGCCGTGGAACTGACACTTTCGCCTCTAAATGACTAATCACCAATTACTCTGGCAAAGTTGACACACTTGGATTCATAATTACATCTTTAGTGCCGCCGCCGGTTCCGTGTGAACAGAGTGGAGTGGTCAGAGTCAAAGCGAAAGAAGCGAAACTTTAATTATGGATAAGTGTATAAAACTCGACCAGGTCAGAATGTCAACACCTTGTCGATTGAAACTAGACATGGTCACTACATAAACTTGAGCAGTAACTTTAGTTCCCCAGTGTCAATTGAAATGTCGGGCAAACGCCGGGTCTTTACATTGGGTGGGCGGAGTACGGGTGAGCGAGGGAGTCCAATGGTAAAGTACTCCATTGGCACGAGTCGTCTTGACCCAAACTCTGACGGGAAGGACGATGACCTTGAAGATATAGCAATCGTGTCAAACGCAGACTTGGGAGAAGTCACCTACGGAGGTGGACAGGCACCCAATTACTCACAATCCAATGGACCAAGACTCGTTCCGGGTAAGTCAGCAACTAAATTACTAATTGATACGCAGTCCAGTATATGCCCTCATGAAAAGAAAAACTTTTTCCTTTTTGTTCCTTTTTGTTATAAAATGTCGCTCTCCATTTCTAAGATGATGGATGACTGATCATCGAAGCGGAGAAGCGGAGCGGAGAAGCGGAGCGAATATAGCTGAATTTCAGTTTAGCCAAAATACCCGATTCCTGTACATACACGCCATCGCATGGCCTAATTTATGGCCCCTGTCAAGCTGTCCATTGTGTCTATAGTCTCTGTATTAATGTCAAGTGCTCCCAATGGGGAAACGGTGCTTAAGCGATCCCTTTAGATTTTTGAACAGAACTATGCTGTCCCCATACACAGTTTCCAATTAATCCCTGTTCCATCCAGACTCTAGGAATAAATCATTTCTAATCCAAAAATAAGCTTAAAATCTTAATCCAGGAGAGACACTTCATACTTTTAAGCTGCAAAAGTGGTAATAAGGGAGAAAATTGCACTTTGGCGTGTGTCCTGGCCATTGTTCTTTCACCACTTCAGCTTCCACTTCTAAACCTTCAGCACTGTCGTTTCCGGCTTTGGCAGGTTTCTAAGTTTCTAGGACGAGGAGACAATAATTAGTTATACCTTGGCGTAAGGACGAAGAGCCAGGATGAAAGTTCTTGGCAAGTAAAAAGGAAATGAAAGTTCTGTTATAATAAAGGGGAAAAGGAGGATTAGTCGATTAGTCTTGCTCTCAAGAATAGAATTTACTTTCCCTTCAGTTTAGGCTTTCTTCTACTTTTTATAACTTCAACTAAAACTAAATAATGAAAGAAATCAGACACACAAGTTTAGTTTTTTAACGCACTTGAATTTATACGACCACGGAAACCTTCTCAAGCTTAACTTTCTATGCCAGCCTTTTCCTTTTCCCTTCCATTTCCTTTTGTCTGCTTTTCGCAGCCCTTAATCCCCACACTCAAGCCACCATGCAAATCTTCTGTCTTATGGAATTTAAACAAACTCTGTAACGACTAGGGCCACACGAAGTTACTCATTTGGACAGATTCGATTTACCCGAGTTGCCCTCAAAGTTCAAATTGTGAATTCCCATGGCTCTTTCCCGTGTCGACTTTCCCGAAAAGTCAAAAAGCAAAAGGAAGGATTGGAACATGATACTGCTAGAGCCTTCGTAGAGATTTGCATACACACTACTTTTAGGAAAAGCCTGGATTTCTGGTACTATTGATTTATGACTCTCCATCCCGGGCTCTATCATCTTTCTAAAAGGAGAATTTTGCACTTTCTCCTCCTGTGGAAAACTTTCTCATCGCGATGCAATTTCATCAAGTATTCACTCCAAAGCACTTCACCTGCTTTTTGGGAAAACTTTCTCGTAGCCCAGTCCACCAAAGTCAGCATCTTCATGATCAATTTAATTCCGCATTTGGAATTAAAGCTGATTTATTTAGTCGAGATCAAAGTAAACTTCCCAAGGAGAAATGGATGATTCAGGAGAAAGAGTTTAATCTTGGCCTACTTGATCAATCCCTTTCTTCTGATCATGAAACAAAAGGAAAGGGAGACTATTGACTTTATGTAAATCAAGTCCACCATCATTCTTCTCCAGGTTACTCGTAACCAAGACCAAAGGTTTCTTTTCCTTAGCTCAAGGAACCTTTTCTTTCCAGATTTCCTTCACCAGTTGCAAGCTCTGGGCTTAATATAGCTGTGCTCAGAGACAGGTAGAGAAACTCCGCCCTCATTTACATTTACGTGTTCTGAATTCTTAAGGAGAGAAAGTAGGAATAATTCAATACAGAATGATGAGGAGGAGCTGGAGAAAGTCACAGGTGACAGTCGTGTCGATCCACGGATACAAAAAGCTAAAAGCTTCCCAGGACTTTCTTTTATGTCAATAATCCACATTTTAATGCAAGTTACACACTCCGAGGGACCACTGTTTGCAGACCAATTGTCTAAAATTCTGACAAGTTAATCATTACTCTGTTCTAGGGATTATCACAAGTGCTGGCAGCCGGGTAGGACAAGGGAGCAATATCATCACTGCTGCTAGTGAACGGTTCCAAGGACAGAGTCAACCAATGGCCAGTGGGAGTCCAGTTTTAGGTAAATTAAAAATCAACCAACCGTACCAAATGCAAATAGAAAACTAAAACGCCACTTGAAATTTCATGTACTTACAAAACTTTTCCTAAATTTTGATGAGTAGATAATCAGTGCATGTCGGATGGTAATTCCAGTTTATTTTTGACCTCTTGACCTTTGGTATTTCAGGTCCGAGTGTTGGTGGTTTGAGCGTTGTAAACATTAGCGAGAGTGGCGGTGGACCAATGTACTTGAGCGGCCGTGGAGCCCTAGCCCGGGGTTCCCTGTCAAGCAGTCGAACTGGAAAGTCTGTATCGAAGCAAAGCCTTTTGGATCTTGTTGGAAATCGACTCGGGGTTGCTGGTGGACTTTCCCTTGGTGTAAGTTTCCTTTGAATTTAATGAGTGACACACACAGTCAATTACAACTGGATTTCCACATGAATGACATAATTTGGTTCTACCAAAATGATCCCAGTCTCCGTCCCTCTTTTCCCTTTTCAGAACGTGTCTAGTTGAGTTTGTGGTCGTGTCCCATTTCCTCTGAATAAGAGACACAAAAGGAAACGGAAGGAGCAGGGGATAGTAATGATAGTAATTTACATTTATGCGGTTAAACTGATACTCGTCCTACCCACTCTGAGTCCTTTCCCTTGACTTCCAATGTCACTCGACAACAGGCACTTTCTCCTTTTCAGAGAAAGTGACGCTTAGAAAGTCAATAGGGTTTCCTAGGCACACAGCCACTGTGCTTCTGTCTGATTTCCAAGAGTCAGTGTGAGGCTCTTTATGAATAGTAGGGAAAGGGAGAAGGTGAAAATTTAAATTTCTCTAGGGACTCCCGGAATCAAGTGGGTTTTAGCTCTTCCTACCTTTCAAAATGTCTTTAATATTTAAATCCTAATTAATTTCAAGTGTGGAACATTTCGAACATTTTTATTAAATCCTCAAGATAGACATATTCTCCAAAGGACAAATAAAAAGCGACAGGAATGGGAAATCCTCTCCAAACGAGCAACACGTAAAAATCCTAATTTAAGAAAATATTCCTTTTTTATCTCCTTTCTCTGGAAGTGAAAGGACTCGGATTTAGTTTTGAGTTTGTTTGACATTTGGATTTCAATGTCCACTATAGTCTTTGAAACCTTCGGCCCTTGAGTTCTCCCTTGAGGTCTCACACTCCCTTCCTGATTTATTTACTTTTCCTATGGAAGAAAACAAAATAATCCAAGGGACAACAGAAACGTTATTTCCTTTTGTCTTTCCCTTTTGCTTTTGTTTGGAAACTTTTCTATAGGGAAAGTTTTTGGCTCCTCCTGGCAATAATCTGATCATTGACGAGGGTTAAAATGATACAGGAGAACCGTCTGGAAATAGCATAGCCAAATCCTTTCCTTCCTTTAGGGCTTTCCAGATTGGCTGGAACTTCTGTGTAGTTCGTTGGGTCTTGAGGCCAATAACTTCTTGGCACTCGGCCATACTTTCTTCAAAAGAAAAACTGTCCTCTCCATGCCAATATGAGGAAGCAAAAGGGCATGGATGTTCCCTTTGATGCTCCCTTTGACTACCATGACTCGAGGGGTTCCTTAATGACCAAATGCTCCATTTGGCAGTAAAGCAAAAGAACCAAATGAGCCAAAAACGTTTATTGCATTTGTCGGATTTCCAGGTATTATTCTTGACTAATGGGCCCATGGTCCTCCTAGCAGGAAATTGCACTCATCTATTACAATCCTTTCCCCATGCTCAGCCCAATGTTCCGATTCCACTGTTCCGATTCAAGGCTACCGGAATTGTGTCACAAAAGAGTAATTTCTTTATCCACTGCCATAAGGACAAATTAGCTAGGATACTAGACAATCATAATCTAGAATGGCAAGAGAGAAAGACCAGTGAGATGGTCCACTTGAGCACGCTCGTGTTTTGATTGGTTGATAAAGCCCATAGTCAAGGGGTCACATGGGAGTTGAGATTACTCAATCAAAGTGGAAGTTGGCCCCCTGGTGAAAGTGGATGATGATGGACAGACAAGGAGCAGATGGGAAATAACGGAAGAAAGCACTGGACTTTCATCCCATAAAGCTCCTGATTCCTTTCCTCGCAAAAAAAATATTCGGGTGTAGTTACGATCAAATGGTAAAAGGAAACACTTGCGAAGGAGAAGGAAAAGGAAATGAAAAAAAGAAAGAACTCTGTCTTGTCTTCAACTCAAGCAAAACAGGAAAGTTTTCAAGGGGTACAAGAGTGAAAGCAATTTATGAAGAAATGTGAGGGATCCTTTGGGATCATTTCAAAAATTCAGACAAGATTAGCTGCAAATTGGACAGGGGTTGAAAGGTTGGTGAAAATCAAGGGGAGATTTGAACATTTGAAATGGCTTTTGGAAATTGAAGTAAAAAAGGAGAATGAAAACGCCGGCTAATTTTTTTTTCTGATTTGCCTACAAATTCTCATTGAAAAATATTAGTTGAAATATAAAACATTCGAGATTTGCGTTCTATACTGCATTTTTTTTTAAAAAAAAATTGAAAGTAAATATGAAAACTCCATGTTTTAGGCCATTTTTATGGCATTGGTTCTTTTTTAGATCGCCTGAGGGGGTGAAAGTTATGTTATCGATCGTTCCTTTTGTTGTTGGATGTTGAGTGAAGAAGGATGATGATGGAGAGTGTAAAGGGCGAAGGAACCGCAATGTTTGTGCTAGCTCTTGGAAGCGTCTCGTCGTCTTTTAAGCAGCTCTTGAGTCGATGGAGGTTTTTCTCGTCCAGGGAAAAGGATGGATCCGTCGTGGACCTTTCCTGAGCACTACCATCTTTCCAGGGACTCCAATTCATGGCACTTCCTTTGGTCCGCATCCCTGTTGGCAATTACTCACGCTTCGAAAGTCAAGAGGGTTTTCCCATACCGCACAGTACGGAGTCTCTGAGACCACAAAAGGAACTTCTCCAGTAAAAGTCCAATGGGAATAAAGAACAGAATGACTCCCATTAAGGCCCATGTTAATAACGCAACCTCTGTCTTTCCCTTCTTTTCCAGGCGTCCTTTTCACTGGAGTCATCAACGAATCTCGGATTTTAATGAACCCATCCTCTTTTACGCCCGCTCATCATCATTCCCTGAGCTGGGATGAGGATTTGATGCAAAATCAGTTGACTTTTGCCATTATAAAATGGATTGAGTTTGGTCAGTTCATGGCCCTTAGGGTTTGTTTACAGATGGAGAACGTACAAAATGGAATGTGTGTGCTATGGGTATTCTACCCGATTTCCCTTGTTCCAAGACTGATATGGATTTGATGGTGTTTTTTAGTGCGAAGCCTTTTCGTCCTTTTATTTATCCAAGGAGAGAGACTTTATGATCGGTGGATCTGCATAGTAGGATCCAATTCCAAGTTTTGGATGATAAAATATGCATTACCTACCACCAACTCCCGATGCCAAGAAAGGCGCTTTCGTGTTTTCTCCTAAATGGTTTTCCCTACGTGATGCTCAATGAGCTGAAAGCTGAAAAGAATAAATAATAAATATTTCTGTCATAAATGGGAAATGGAAGGAGGACTTTCTCCTTAAAGGAAATTCCTGACCCATGCAAAAAAAGATTTTGTCGATTTCCTCCGTAGCAGTGCTACTAGCAGTAGTCCTTGCGTGTCTCCACCATTGTGGAAGATGAATGCTTTGTCAAGGAGGCAAATCCGCTCAATCCGTCACTCACAGTGTGGGCTGAAAAATTGTAGAAACTATCATCCTCAGCTTTCACTTTCTCCTCGTGTGAGGACACTGAGAAATTACGAGTGTCGGAAGAATGGAAGAAAGTCTGCTTCGGAGGTAAAAAAGTTTACGTGATTCCTTAAAGACTTTCGAATTGTTATTTCTCCAGAGTGCAAACATAAAAATGGCAAATGACTTTCTTTTGGGGACGTGGTGAAAGGAGACACTCCATTTGAAGGCACACCCTAATAATAATACCAAGGGATCATATATTCACACAAGGAAAGGGCATTTGGCATAAGGCTTAGAAATACCCTCTTGGCAAATCAGTTTTAGACCAATTGCAATTCCTGGCAAAGGGCCAATGAAGAGAAAGTAGAGAAAGCACATGAAACATAAGGGAATCATTCGTATGTATTAAAGCAAAATACATTCCATGAATACTACACCCAAGTTATAGGTTTTTCTGCAGATGAAGCTGAATTAGCATTCAGATCTGTGTAATCCTAAACCGGTTAAAACCCGTGTAACAAAGTAGCTAATAACGGGAAATTTTTTTTCAATTCAGTAAATGCAGAAAACGTTATAAAACATGAGGCAAAGTTCCAACAAATGGCATTACTTATAACGATTTTTCATTTTTAAATGAAAAAGTTTGCACATACATTTTTTAAATTTGACCTTTGACTTCTTGGAGGTCACTTTGAGCTAACAGGATGACGCCTGGACTGATTTGGAACTTTTGAAATTGAAATTCAAAATTGAGAAAAAAAAGAAGAAAAAAAAATGAAAATTTCTTAAATTGAACTTTGACCTTTTATATCGACTTGTATAGCGCTTACCTCATCGTGTCCTACATCAGTGAACACCTTGCGGAACACGTTGCTGACACCTTTCAAATGATATCGTAAATGGGGTAGCTTACGCGTAAAAATTTAGGTGACCTTTGACCTAGCTATTTTCTACAAACCCCTTAAAAGTTCTACACCCTATGAGCTTATGAGTGAAAGAAAATAGGAAAAGTTGTTCCGTTTGAGATCTAGAGACTGACGGGGTAGACGGACAGAGTGACAGATGGACCTTGTAAAGTATGACTATGGTACTTAATGCCTAGCTTTCTTCCAAAGGATTAAGGAAATGAAGCTATTGGTTGTTCATTTCTTATTCCTTTTTACCATCCACTCCACTGTAAGGGACTGATCAAATTCAGCTTTGAGCCTTAAAAGGGCTTCAGTTGGCTAAACTTTGTGGATGATCAATGGGAATGAAAGCCTGTCAAAGGAAAGTCCCAAATAATCCGAAATTGGCCTTTTCCAACCTATTCGGATTGACTCATCCGAAAATCGTCTTTTCCCTGCCGATTTCGGACTAAGAACGAATACTGGAACATTGCAGTGTTCTTCACAGTCCCAGCAGTACAGTACGAACGACCAATGACTGACACGAGAATCATCAACGGAGAATTAATAACCTGAGATTTATTATAAAACTTTTTAATTTAAATTTATTTTTTTGCAGGGCGTTAGTTTAGGAGGTCGTAAAAGATTTTCCCGTGAGTCTTTCTCCGCCACTGCGGCATCCAGTACTGGAAATCCTAATCAGAAGAATAACTTCCCGAGTCAATACTCTGCTGCCTGCTGCTCCGAATTAGACGTGTCTTCCAAGAAAGTCAGAGACAAGAAGAAGGATCTCAGGAGCAAATTGAAACTAGAGAAATGGGAGTCATCTACTTCCGGTTCAGAGAAGACGGGGTGTCGATGGACGTTCGTATTTGACCCCGCAGGACGGTTGTGCTACTATTGGTCAATGGTCGTGTCACTCGCCTTCCTCTACAACTTCTGGGTACTCAACTACAGATTCGCATTTCAGGTAAATGGCAAAAGTTTCCATAAGGGCGTGAGGAATGGCTTAGAAGTTTCCAAATGTGATACGGAAGTGAGAGCGAGGACTTTCCCCACAGTACTTGGCAGCATTTTTAAGCCCTAGTTTTTGGTTTCTAGGAAATCAGCAAGCACACGCTTGTCCTGTGGCTCTGCCTTGACTACACCGCTGACTTTCTGTACCTGCTGGACATTGGTGTCCACTTTCGAACTGGCTACTTGGAGGACGGCGTGCTCCAAACAGACTCAACCAAACTTCGTCACCATTACATGAACTCAACCACTTTCTACATTGACTGTCTCTGTCTTCTACCTTTGGACTTTCTCTACTTGTCAATTGGCTTTAATTCCATCCTTCGGTGCTTCCGACTTGTCAAAATTTATCGATTTTGGGCCTTTATGGATCGAACTGAAAGACATACCAATTATCCAAATCTATTCAGGTCAGAGTCACCTATCTGCGTCATGACTAAAGGACGTAATAAATACCCCTGACCTTATGGCTCTATTACCAACAGATCCATCAGTTTGGTGCACTACCTATTCGTCATATTCCACTGGAATGCATGTCTTTTTCACATAATAAGGAAAAACAAAGGATTCGGATCAGAAGACTGGGTTTTTGGCAAGTTTGAAGATTATGAAAAGGATACTCTCATGCTCTATCTTCAAAGCTTCTACTGGTCAACTCTCGCATTGACAACTGTCGGTGACCTTCCCAGTAAGTTAATTACATCCACTGTAGACAATGTGGACTGGAATAACTGGCTTTTGACCTAAAAATACTGGCCATTGGTACTGAATTATTCAAACGGCGTCGTAATCCATCAAACCTTCATTTTTAATTACAGGACCTCGAACGAAAGGTGAATTTTTCTATGTAATTTTTCAATTGGTGTCCGCATTGCTCCTGTTTGCGACAATCCTGGGACATGTCGCCAACATTGTCACCAATGTCTCCGCAGCTAGGAAGGAATTTCAAGGTAAGCAATTCCAAGTCAGTTTCAAAGGTTTTACTCAAAACTTTGAGGGTCGATGACTTGTAAAGAAAAACATCATGAGCTGAATGAAAAGTCGGTTTCTGGTTATATTTCCTGTTTAGGATTTAGGGTTTCGGGTTTAGGTTAAAGTTTTTGGTTATATTTGCAATTTAAAGTAAGGTTTTTAACCCATTTTAATATTTATTTTGTATGAATTTTAGCATTTTTTTTAAGTTTATTTATCCCATTTGAAATCCGTCTCTGTCAGGCCCTCATTTCTGTGCATGTTGTCTAATAACCGAGAAAGTAAACTTTCCCTTTAGCTCTTATCACTTCCCTCCACTCATGTCGCTTTCTCCGGTTGACAATTTCTTAAGATTGTACGACCATTCCCCACACACTGCAGCATGAAGCTAAACTTTCCTTTAGAAAGTGGAAAGGCGGAGACTAAACTTTGCATGTTTGCTCACTTGCCCGAGAGTCCGGGTACGTGTGTGTAGTTTTACAAAGTTTCACTTTGTTCCTTTCACTAGAAAGCAATTGGTTCTCCATTTTATGATTTCGTGACATTCTCTCCTGCCCTTTTGCACGTAATAATTTTCCATTTCCGCTTTCCTCTTGAGTCTAAATTATATAGGCCTGCTGTGTCCTTAGTGCGGACCTTCCGCCTGTGATTCTTTACAATTCCCTTCCCTATCTTTTATGCCTTGTCACTTCCCTCAAGTGAAAGTTACTTTCACCCAAATGCATTCACTGCTTAAGTTTTCTAGGCCATTAATTATGCATAAGTTACCACTCACAGGACATAAGTTAGACACACACGGGGGTGCGTGTCTATTCTCATTTCAACCACACAAACAACCATTGCAAAAGTACACACTCAAAGGATTGGCTCAATCAATTTTGCACAAGTCACGAGAGAAACTGTGTCCCTTTGATCTCTTCCCTCTAGGAGGAATTCGAGCTAAAAATAAAATTTAGTTTGTGTAGATAGGGATTTAAGTTATGTAACGCCGTGAGAACATCAACAAACCCTATCATCCAAAGTCCTTTCGCAACTAAAACAAAATCTAATGCTCCTCTGCCTCCATTAAATACCAGTTGACCTGAGCTTCCGCTCCCAAAGGTCAACTGTGTCAACCCTTAGATCAAGACAGGAAATAAAAAGTCCTTGAACGGTCCAATTTTATCTTCGTCTCCACTCTAGTTCATGGTTTCCAACCAGGAAATTGCTCCATGTCGTCAAGTCCCTCCTGCACTGGAGATCATTTTAACGATTACGACCTCCCATCTTGAAATTGCAGATTGTCATTCTTTTCTGAGTCATTCTCAACTGTCCGAGCAGTGTCCAGAACCTCCAGGAAAGGAGATGGTCTATGCGGGTAGAAAGGAAGGCATAAATATTTCCCCCCGTCCCATCTCCATTTATCCGAGTGAATGACTCTTCAAATATAAAGTTTGAGCTTCGTTTGAAGTCTTGCCTCGTCGTCAACCTCATTTTCTTTACTTTGATCTTTGAAAGGAAAGGCCGTGTGTTCTGTCAATAGTTCTGCAGGGGGGCTGTGGTTTCAATTGAATAAGTGCTCCGTGTATATCTTGTTACTCCAGTCGGAAGCAAAAGGGAATATAGACATTGGAAAAGGGCGTCGGAGCATGACCCTTGAAGCTGACATGACCCAATCAATCAACCTTGTTTTCAGGTAAAGACTTTGGGAGGGGATGTGGGTGTTGATTGGATTCGGAAACTTGTCCGCAGTCAGGTGGAAGTTCACAGGAAATGAAGGACGACTGGGAAAGCGAATTGAATTGGGGGTTGTTTAATTCCACTGCGGTTTTCTTCTAGTCTTATTCCATCTACCTTTACCATTTGGTCTACATTTGGTCAAGCTAAGGGAAAAGGAAGCGGTCAACCACACATGGCTCTTTCCAAATTCAACTGTCACTTAATAAATTGGGTTCCGGCCTCCTTTTTCTTTCAAAAGGAGACACTTTAAAGGTCAAAAGTTCAGACAACTCGTGCTCAAGCTCTGTGAAATTGCTCATTAATTTCCATTTGCCTTTGGGGTGATGACACAGTGGTAACAAAAAAGAGAAAAATGTCAAGTCCCCAGCAAGAGCTCGCACAGAATTGATCCTCAGGTTGTCCTCATCCGGAGAAAGTCGTCTCTCCTCCTTCGCCTAAAAGTTAAACATCCTCTGCGGTTCTGTAAAATGGATTTTGAAGGGAAAGTTATAGACACAGAGACATTACTTTGAAGTCTGGACTTGGTTTTACAAGTTTAAAATGAGAGAGAGAGAGAAGCCAATAAGGCCGAATGGAAAGGATTACTAAAACTTTCACTCCGCTTTTAAGAATATTTCTTCTGTTTTCCAAAAGGAAGAAGGGATTACTATTCCAAAAAGAGACAGCCCACTTTCATCAGAAGAGAAAGTTGTGCTTGAGGCTTTGGAGCGATGAACATTAAACTCGTATTATCAAAAGACTCCCACACACCACGCCCCTGGAGACAAAACAAAGTGGTCGCTTTCTCATCAAAAGCATCAGTTTCACAAACTTCAAATTCCTCCTTAGCTCAGTTTGGCTCGTGTCCAGAGCTCTGTCCAGAGTGTCCGGTTCCAACGATAAGATTATATAGCCACCAGTCGACCTGATTAAAGTGAATCCACACTCACCACTTTCTCCTTTGTTAGTTTGGTATAAATACAGAGGCGGAAGAGTCTGAGACTAGATCGATAGACCAGAAATAGAAACGACTTTACTTTTTTTTTACTTTTTGTAACCTAATTTCAGTCTTCCAGCTCCATATGCCCTGCTTCAGGACGCTTTTAAAAGTGTGCTTTTACACACACAGAGAGGAATTCCCAAATGCTTTCTACACCGCTTTCACTCCGTCTTGTACCGCTGGTGCTTAGGCCTTGTACCCGCTGCTTTTGAAAAAGAGCTTTCTAAAGGCGTCGTTAGACTGTTGCGCTATTCTTACTATGCCCTGTGGAGAAAGTTTGCTTTCTCCTCACATCTCCTATCCAAAACATTTCTTTCATTATCCCTTTCTGCTGTTAAGGGCTCCATGTTTCCATGTTATTCCAGAGAAGCGGAGGAGGATCTTTCCACTGGGAAATCCCCAGCTGCCTCATCTAGCCCTTGTTGATGGTCTCTTCATTTTTAATTTCCTTTCTTCCCTCTGGAGAATTTGGTTGTAAGGACCAATTGATGGTGTGTGTGTTTTGCTAGAAATAGACAAAGGTCAGGTTTGTTAAGTTTAGGTTTGGTATAAGCCTAGGATACCAAGATAATCCAGGCCATGGATTCAATATGGATGATTTTTAAAAGGCATTCCCTTTCCCTTCTGTATCTCTGGTGCTTTTAATTAAATAGAAAGGTAGGACCTCATAAAATATTTTATGGAGACCCTGGAAAACCCTGGAGGATGACGACTGTAAGGACTTCTGGATTTCGTGACTTGTTCCAATTCAGGATCCAGGAGCAGGTGGATCTGAGCAAATACAGTGCACCAAATAGCTATAACCCTCCCCCGAATTTTACCAGTTCTCAGGCCACTTTGATCCAACCCAGTCCCGCTCTGTTATATTTTGAACCTAATGACGAGAAAAACTGATGGTGAAAATTTGAAACCGAAATTCGATCCCGGAGCCGAGTTATCGAAGAGAAAGTGAAAAAGAAAGTAAAACTTTCTCCAAATTGCCATAACCCACCTTCCGTTTCAACGCTGTAGCAGCAAGTTTACTGTCGAAAGCTTAACAGTTATGACAAGTAATGATACATTAGTACTTTGTAGCACCACCATGCTTAAAAATAACCTCACCAATACGCGCTGGCATTGAATCCACAAGATTATCAAGGTAATCTTGATTAATTTCTTCCCATCTCTTCTTCACAGCGGCTGTAAGCTCTTCAGGGGTCTCAAACTGGCGACCATTGGCGTAAACCTTGCGTGCCAAGAGTCCCCAAACGTTTTCGATGGGGTTTAGGTCCGGAGAGTAAGGTGCCCAGGTCAAAATTCGGATCTGATTGCGACGAAACCAGGCTCTCGTCGTATGCGCTTTGTGAATGGGAGCGTTGTCTTCCATGAATATGGCACCACGTCCAGCAATTCTGTTCCAGGCAGGTAGCAGGTGGTTTGCCAGTACTCTCTGGTAGTCCAAAGCAGTGCTGGAAGGTCGCACAAACCCCAGGTCAGTCTTCCCTCTTCTGGAGAACGCGGCCCAGATCATCACTGTTCCGACTCCGCTGTGGTGCTTCGAGAATATTTCTTCCTCCTTCCTCAAATCGTGCCAGTAGGATCGAAACCCATCTGGGCCATCAAGATTGAACTTTTTTTCATCGCTGAAGATGACCCGGTCCCATTTTTTGCCCCATCCGACTTTCCCTCGTGCCCACTCTAATCGCTTGGCTTTGCTAAGTGGAGTTAGGCTTGGTTTCTTCTTCTTCTTCGCGAATCGGATGTTGGCATTGTTCTTGATGGCAAGTCTAATGGTCTCAGGTGACACTGGTAACTTCAATTTGGCCTTAATTTGTGCGCATGATACCGATTTGTTGCTGATTTCTCGGAAAATGGCTCTCTTGTTCCTCGATGTGAGCTTAGTAATGGCCCCGTGGAACCGATTCTGCCCATAATTCTCTCCCAAATCTAAGTAATTCTTGACGACCCTTCGTGACCTTTGAATGTGTGAAGCGATTTTGGTCACAGATGACCCCATTGACCTCATAGAAGCGATTTGACCACGCTCAAACTCCGAAAGTAGCTTCCCACGTGGCATCTCCCTGTTAGTGACCAATATTCGGGTCAATTTAGGTCAACTCACCTTCAGTCAGGTCCTGAAGACTGCTATTGTTCATGTGATTAGACATTCTTACCTTGGGAATTGAAGAATCCTGGTTGAAATGCGGTGAAAGTGAGGTGGGTTATAGCAATTTGGAACCCGATTTACCCCTCTTTTCGGTTTTTTCCCTGTATCACCGGAAGGTGATCAAAACAACAACAATACTCTTTCCCACCATAATTTTACCTCCCTAAGTCATAACAAAGAGCATCATCCCGCCACTAATGACTTACCCCAGCGATAATATTCAGAAAAATTGAAAAGGGTTATAGCTATTTGGTGCACTGTAT
>VNWY01000414.1:0-45651 GCA_009869845.1 Pseudachorutes palmiensis | reverse complement strand
AATTAATGTCTCAACTTCAAGACAACAAACACAACGAGAGAGTGAAAGTCGTAGAAAGAGGGCGGTGAAATTTACTGGATTAATTTAATATCTGAAAAGAAAATTATAGAAGACGGCCAAAACTCGAAATTCCCCTTGATCTTCATCTTCATCAAAGAGATTTAACGAGTGTACCAAGGACGGGAAAAAATCTTAAACATATTATAGCACATCAAAGCAAATAGAGAAATCCAAAGCCCAAATATTGATCCTTTAAAACTGAGTTTTTACTCAATAAGGTTCTGTGATTCCTTGACCATGTTGAACTTTGACCTTGGCACTTGCCGGTCACATCCCATAAGCACCTTAAGAACTAGGAATTCCTATAGTAATCCTACGGGGTTAATTATGTTTGTGTTAATTTCTCGAATAAAGTACTTTTTCCAAGAGGAGAGCGTGCACTTGCATATTGTGCAGACGATAAAACTTCCATAAAGTGAAAGCAAATAGTCTCCTTTCTTTCTCTAGTTTCCTCCATGATGCACTTTAATCCAAGTTTGAGCCTGGGTTGTTTGACGACGAGGTTAATTGCACCGTTAGCGAGAAAAGAAAGACGATAAATTTTAAATGAGCCAATGACTGCTATAATGCCAAAGGCCCTTTCGCATTTGTGTGGCAGAAGGGCAATCCTTTTCTGCGCTGGATGAAATGATTATATGAGCGTCTCTTCGCCTATGAGCTCCAACTCGTTATTATAAACGGAATGACTTTTGATGAAAGTCAGTTAGCTCCTTAGCTACTTTACGCAGACCAAAATTGTAAAAAGCTAGAGACAAATTATTGGACGCCTAAGCAGTTTTGTCAACGGAATGGTGTCCAAGTGACCTCAAAATGGAGCCCAGGCAGACTTTATTTTGCTACAAAAGTTTGACCTACTGAAACTACGTAGTTGTATGAAACAAAGTTATGTCTCTCTTATCTTCTTTAATCTTTCGGATCACTTTCTTTAATAGAAGTTTTAGCTAGTTTTAGCTGAGCATAGCATCACGCTATGAAGTTATTGATACACTCTTTCTTCTTCTTTTGCCTTTCACCGTTCTTCATGATGAGATTCTCCACAAAAAATTAAATGGGTGACTGAAATTGAAAATTCCAGTTTTACTTTTTACCGCTCCTCCGCATAATAACGTCCTAAAACTGGAGAAACTCGGTTGAAATTGAGTGTAGAATCTTCCTCAAGTTTTATACTTTGTAGAATAAAAATGAAGATTAGCTGCTAACAAGTTAAAGAAGGGCTACGCGCGTGCGTGAGTACATTCCAACAGCGGTTTAACCACGAAATATTATTAAGCGGATTTGTTACCTCGTATAGAGAATTATGATCAAGCTTTGATGTCATTAGGCTTTTCGCTAGAAAATTCTTTAGAATCTAGAAAATTAGCGTCGAAAATTTTAATTTTGAGAAGAGTTGATGCCGCAAGATTAAAATTTTTTGTGAAAATTTTCCAATTCAATGTTACGGAAATGAGAAGTTCTGGTTATAATCATGGCGCTCATTTAATTTTGTGGTCAATCCGCGCTTCCACCGGAGCTTAACGTGTCGACTAATCCTCCCCATTCCGAATCCAGAGACTTTGTTATTTCCCTGGAAGGTGATGAATCCACACTGTTAGAAATGGCGGTGAAACAGCCACCGTTGTTGACTAATGGGAGATCACATTCTACCTAGGAGGCTGTAGCTTCTTCCTAAATTATCCTTTTTATCCTCCCTTCCTAGAACACACTGAGCATTACCCAATCTAGGCCTTTTCTAATTAAAAACAGGATTTCATTTTGTAATGCACTTAACATAGTATACACAAGGTAAGGTATCTAACTGGGCACCGCCACGCGCCAAGATTCACAATTTCGTACCTTATCCGCCGCTATCCAACTTTCGCCATAAACCGCGAAAACATGAAAATTGGAAAACATTGGATAAGCGTGGCTTCTTTTAATTTCCTTTCGCCATTTAATTCTAAATTATACGGAATTTTCCTCTCGTGTAATTGTCCACTAGCCAAATATTATTCCATCCTGATGATAATCAAGTGTCTGTTTTCGTGTTTTTAAAATAATCAATTTATGATTATTCGTGCTACTTTGTCTAATAACTTGGAGAGTGCGGGGGAAGAATTGAAAGCGCATACAACGGGTTCTTATTTTCGTTGGCTCTTATTGCCACATTCTCTCCGAATAGTTTCACTCTCCCGGGTTTCCCCCTTTCAGTGTAGTGTTGACGGCTGAGGAAGTCAGAGGGAATTTCCAAGTTCTCCGTCGTCGCGTACAACTGTTAAAGTGATCACTCTTCAGGTGTATCTTTCTTTTACTCTTCCTTACATCATTTATTTTTAGTCTAAATATTTATTCGTTCATCCTCTTCCTTCTGTACGTTACTTTTTGAAAAGACGCGCGTCATCGCGGTAGTAAAGGAGAAGCTGACAGGAAGAAGGTAAAGCATCATCCAGAACGTGTAAAAGCCCATTGTTCTGCTTTCTCTCCTTTTTGTTTTCTGTTCGAAAATAATTAAGAGGAAACTTTCTCCTCTTTTGGTACTTTATTGTGTCAACAAATCACTCGAGTCTTTTCATCCGTTAGAGTCACCGTAATGAGTCCTACTTCCGCCAGGAAGCAACTGACAAACAATCAAAAGTAAAGCAGTTATTGCTTTTCTGAAAACAAGAACAATAATAAAGTTAGCAAAATTAATCAACGGAGAACCTGACGAACTCTTGCAAAACACTATTCATTACCTTATATAATAACCGTTGTGTAAACTTCCAGTAACAAAGGTAAGCACATTTTTATTTAAATAATTTGCCAATTGCGTTTTAAAATAATTTTATCCACGCTAGACCAATTTGCTTTTTTAACCAAGTTGTTAGTAAAAGCTACTTTACGCTTTCCTTCAGACTGTCTGTTGGGTCTCTGGAGTTTACTTGTAACAACCCAGAAACCACTTATCCCCAATACCTCGTATTTTAATATGTATCACTAAGGCATGGTTTAACACACTGTTTTTTGTGCTGAAATTATCTGATTTTGGTATATTTTTGAACCATTGCTTTGACTTCTCGTAGCTTTTTATATATTATTACTGTTTTTAAAAATTAGTTTATATTATTTGGAATATTGTTCGCTGGGGTTCTTAGTCGAAGTGGGCACCAGAGGGTGGAGCTTATCTACTCCAGCAGCTCATCCCATCTAGGGACATTCCTACAGGAAAGATCCACCCTCTGGTGGTGACTTTCACTTGGAAGGATAATAGCCCACTGATGACACTGAATCACATATTTGGAAGCCGGTTCCAACGACACCTTAATATAAAATTTCAATTTTGTGTAAAATTAGTGTATTTCAAGTGTAAAAAAATTGTGATATAGTGCCATCTACAATTCACGTTCTGAACCCTAATCATACTACTTGCGCTACTTTGTTACCCCCAATTTCTACTATAATTCCAACTTCATTTACCTTCTTTAGTTTAGGCAATAAATAATTCTTTACAGATGGTTTGAACTTCAATTTCCAATATGGGTCTACTGAAAGTACACAGCTTGAATGTAATTATATTTCATGTAATATTGTGTATACAATCGATTTAATTTTGCAACTCATGTCGTGCAGCAGAATTTAATTTTCATCATCCACAGTTGGAGAAGTATATCCACAAAGAAGGACAAGTTTGGAACTTTGGAATTGGAATTATTTTATTATTCAACTCATATAAGTTCATATAAGTTACTAGGCCACAGTGCAGTAGCGCTGTTTGAAGGAAATTACGCTGCAGAGTAGGCATAGCGTGTTCGAAGAGAAAAAAGTTTTCGTTGAGATTCAATTCAGGATTTGTAATCTAGCGGAATGAGAGAATCAAAATGGCCAAGGTCGTTATTTTCTCCGACGCTTCTTCTTGTTTTGATGCTTTTCATCCGGTCTTTGTATACTGTAGTACAGTGAAAGTAAACTTAATTCTGGAGTTGCGGTGGTGGTTCAAAGTTGGGTTAATGAGGCCACAAGTTCGTCGGGTTAAAGACAATTGGGATGGATGGCACACCAGCCTCCATAACGGCTTTCCAAAACGAAGCCCCAATGAATCTGAGTTCCATCTAAAAATCTAGAAGAGCCTAGAAAACGAAAATAGGAAAATGTGGCAGGATGGAATCGAAATTTATTGGGCCCACTCATCCCCAATTGGGTTCACGAAAGGGATGGAAATCAAGGCACTTCTTCTTGGTTTGGTTTCAACGCAAAGGAATTATGGCGATCGTGCTTAGCACATTAATAAAACTAGGATGGGCATATAGCTCTTGTTTCCTAAGCACACGTTCCGCCTATAAGAGTCAACACGTTCCTGATCACAGATTTTGAAATGGGAAACTACCCCAGAGGATCCTTGGTCCAAATGAAAAGTGAAAGTTAGCTTTCACCAAGAATCAACAGCATTAATGTGTAGCCTTTCAAATGCAAAGCGTAGTGGTCTTTATGAAAAGTATACAAGACAGACTTGTGTCCCGCGTAGGAGTTAGCTTATAGAATAAAATTTTTGAGCCAGTGAAGCTCATCTTCGTTTGAATGGGATGAAGGGATCCACTTTCCCATTCCTTGTCTTGTATAATTTCGTTCCATTTGCTCTATAGTCCCGGACGAAGGAGGGAAGAGCATTAGTAATTCCACTACATCTCCAACAAAATTTTGGTTTTTGAGGGAATTTCCCAAAGGACGTTCCTTTCTTTTCATGATTATCCTCATCTGCAACTTTTTCCTTTGTCTTTCCCTGCTCTTGTTCATAGTAGACAGGATGAAATCGAGCGTGGAATAAGGACCCTAATCTTCCTATTCGTATACCTTGTCATCCATTCTTAGAGATATTTTGACACAGGTTGAACAACAGGAATTCAATCGGATTAAATTACTAAAACGTCAAAGTTTCCCTAAACAGTCAATTCCCAAGTTACTTAATTAAGCCCTTCATAACCCTACCAAGGGGAAACTCATTAGCCGCAGTCTCAGCCCTTTGCGTTTTCTCAGCCTTCACTTCATTCAAGCTTACGTCAAAGTCCACCATTTTTATTAGAAATTAGCACAGCCAAGTAGAAAAGGTTGATGTCAGTATGTGGGTTTTGTGTGATTTGATTTCCAAACTAATAAATTGAGTTGAGGTATTTCTTATTGCTTTCTTTTCTTATTGAGTCTTTTGTTGACTCAAGTTCTTTGACCTGACTGCAAGGTAAGGAGGATTGAGACACGATCGTTGTTTGCGGATGTAGCTGTCATGTTGTTGTCCTCTGTGTGCCTTATGTATACTCGTCTGTACACTATGTGCCCCATGTAAAAGGGAAAACCTTTATTCGAGGGGAAAGCTGTTGGTCCCATCTGGAAGGAAAGACGATTCCATGAACATAAATGGGAGACGACGTTATGATCTACGATCTTTGCTTTCTGAGTCTCCGCACCCTTGCTTTAGTTGGTACTGACTGTAAAGGCATGTTGGCTTAGAGCTATTGAATTAAGCGTCGGTGATGGGAGAGTCCCAGCAGATGATTCGAGTATCCATCCATCTCAGAAGTTGAAAGGCTTAAAGGCTAGTGCTTTAAGGCTTTAGGTTTAAGAAGATAGCTATTGACAAAGGCGACTGAATTTGGATGTGGATTTGGGGGATATGATAAAGAGTCATCAGAATTTCAGAAAACTAAGGAAGCCTTTGGAATGGTCCTTAATTCCCGCTTTCCCTTGGCGTCTCAATTTGTACTCTGACAAGGACTTTCACTTTGAAAAGTTTCCCTTTGTGAATTGTAATGATTTCCTCATCCTCACACAAAAACTTTTATCCCTTATTATTCTTAATCTTCTTTAATGAGGGTTTGAGTTATTACTTATCTCTCAACTTAATTTATTCACAACTTTCTCCATCATCTCATTTTGGCGGGGGATTTCAAACAAACTCATTTCCCTTGGAGTCACTCAAGGAATCTTCACCTCACTTAATTGGGTCGGAGTTTAATTGGATTTGGAGTTGAAGGGCTTCTCCAAACACAAACAGATCTGAATACAAAGTTCCCAAATTCAAGATTCTCTGGAACAATCCATTAAATTAACCTTTGCAGAGTCTATAATTTAAAACCATTCCATTTCCAACTTGAGAATGTCTCAAGGACGACAAGTCACAAATTAAATCAATGGCTCACTCTTCTCAATGAGTAACTAAGCAACGCCTAAGATTCAAAAAACGTGGAGCTTGCTAATTCAAAGTATTTCCTAATTTGCACCAATTAAGGACAGACTTTTTAAACACGGCGAGCGCTCAAAAGGTCGATGAAGCGTTGCATTAGAAAAACATACTGATGTTACTTTTCCGTGTTTCTTCCTGTTTTGACAAAGTTCTCACCCTGTTGTGTACATCATTATACTAGAAGCTTCCTAGAAAATAAAAGTCTGCCCCAAAATTGAAATGCATGAGGAGACTCTTGCTGCTTCAAGGAAGCTTCGTCATCGTCACTGAAGCAGAAGTGTTAATACAGCTAAATTATCCAGTTGTACCGAAGCAGTTTCCTTAAAAGGCAGTGACAGAACGATTTCTAATACCTCAAAGGAGCATTGTCAATGGAGAAAATTGCCTTTTGTTTATCCTGATTAATTTTCGTCTTTATTTGGTTCCAGTGCGTCGGAAGGGTTGGGTGTTTGAATGAACGCGGAAGTATTTTGGGAGTCAATTTCAGTCTTAAAGCCCTTCGATGTGAAGATAAAAGAGAAAATAATCCTGCTGAAAGGAAGCGATTGGAAGTGTGAAGGTGTGGAGCCATAAATCAAGACAGTCACACTTTCTCCAAGTAGAGACGCTGCCCGAGAAAGCTTTCATTTGATTGGAGACACCCGCCAGATTCGGGAAATACAAAAAAGAGGCAGGCTTTCCCCACACGTCCCCCTAACTTTGTTTCCTAACTTACTAAATCATTACAGCCGGACATTCCTCTAGCTTCCTAACTTACAAACTGCGTAGAGTCCTTTACTACTCTGGGTTTATTGGACGTGGTGCTATGCTTGTGTCCACTTTCCGTGTGTCACGTCCGTCCAAGTTCAGAGACAAACGAGACACGGCCGCGGTCCAAAAGAAATTGAAATTTCGACGAAAGGCTTTCAAGTTTTGAGTAAAAGTGGGAAAGCGAATTCCTCAGAATAAGAAAAGAAAGGAAAAAAGGAAGGTGATGGTCTTCCGGGGAATCTTGTCTTTCAGTGTCACCGCCAGACATAACCAGCGCCGGACTTCAAAATGGACTACGGCCTAACAGCGTGTTGGAACTAGAGCTAATATGATGGTACTGGAGGAAAAATGTCTTTGACGGAGCTGCAATGTCTAGTGAACCTAATGAGACTGCCATGTCCGTCTAGTTCTAGAATTCCGTAAATGATTCAAAAATTCCATTCTTTTTAAAGGTTGAAGAGAATGCATTTTGTAGAATTTCACAAATTCGCGTGAGCTCAATTTTAAGTTTGAGTTTTAATTAAACTCTCACATTGCGTGTAACGATACCTTTGTTTAGTCTGTTCTTGAGGCGTGTGTGCCGCAACGTATGTTGACCTAATAACACAATTTCTGGGAAGCATTTTTCCCTCAGCTTTGCAGAATCTTAAGGATGAAAGTTTTCCCGGGAATTTTCTTTTCTTTTTTTGGTCAGCTTCTCATAGGGTTCTTATGTTGAAAAGGACAAAGAAATGTTAAAGAACTTGGTCAAAAGAAAAAGAAATCAAGTTCTTTAAACCTCCGTTTATTGGGAGTCCAAGACTTGGAGCATTTTACGTTTCCCAGAAATAAATAAAACTCACTCTATAGAAAAACTAAATTAAAAACCTTGTTTGTAAAGTTTACTGGGTATAGAAAATTAAACAATAAATTAAATTTTTACTGGAAATCAATATCTCTGCCTTCTCTCTCCATTCATCTAGAAATTCAGCTTGATCAGCAATGAGCTATAAATACAGCTCATGTCATTGTGTCTGACCTTATAACTACTTGAAGTTTTTTGCTTAGAAAGTCTTTGAAAGTTTTAGTGGCTTTGACCGTATTTAATTTTAGCATCCCTGCACCGCCACATCGTCATAATAATTTAGCTCCTTTGTACCAAAGCTAACGATTCTCATTGCTTTCAGCAGACCTTTCTTTTTCATTGTGATTGTTATGAAAATAGACAAGATTTTGTGAGGCGTGAAACTTCAACTACTGAAACGTGTGTGTAGGTCCGTGTGTTTGGATTTCCCTCTTGCTTTCCTTTCGGTACATTTCCCTTTCTTTTTGGCTTTTCTTTCTAAGACTCAAACTGTGAGACAAAAATCCAACCAGGAGGGAATGGACGTGGTGTGGGCAGTTTTGCAAAATAATGCGACACGATGTTCGCACAATAACAACTTTCTCCACTTCTTGTTTTTGTTAGAAAGTCTCTGCGGAGTTTCCAGTGTGGTCGACCGAAAGGGAAATTCAGAAGAAAAGGGAATGAAATATTCTTGGTTTGCAGACAGCTTAACTTCATTTACGGGATTTACGACTACACTCTTCCCTTAACTCTATCGATTCCAAATGTTACCAAAAGAGGAGAATGCATTTCACAAATAATATTTTATGCGTTTTATTGAATACAGAAAATAGAGAGGGGTCTATGTTTAGAAATTATGGCTAAGGTTATTTCCCTATTCATGGCAGTCCCGCACCATGAATTTCAAACCTTGAGCTTTCTCTTCAATACAAACGAAAGGAACTTCCGGTTCCTTTCAAATGGATGGAAATGCCAATGGAAAATGTGCAATAAGTGGAAATAGCTCGAAACACTAATCTAATGACAATGAACGTAAACCTTGGTTTTAATTTTCTCGGTTTCCCGCCTCTTTCTCCACTAATCCATAAAGATAGAAAGCACTATAAAGAAGCACGTTAAAGGGCCAAATCTTCACATTTCCAGATCTTTAAATCTCTGTAGAATTTAGGAAGCATTTGAGTTTGAAAATTTTCATTCTTTTGTATCTCCTCCAGGAGTCTCTCAAGGGCCCGTCCATATGGAAAACTGGAAAGATTAGAAACCCCTTATGAGTTCTCACAATGCTACTCAGGGATGGAAATTTGAATACAAATTGAGTAGTAAAGAGCTCTCTTACAAATAACTTTGAACAATTCTTTTCATTCAAACAAACATTTATCGCCTCTCTGAATTTGTGCTGGGCCTAAATTACAGTACAAAATTCTCGTCCCAGTACCATGGGGAATTACCAATTTGTATGCATGTGTAATTTAGCTGGTCATTTGCTACTCTGATTTGAATCAAATTTCATTGCGCCTGTGCCCCTAGTGTTGGATTCTTTTATACTACAGGGTGGAACATGCACACATTCCAGCGTAAGCATTTTGGAAATCCAGTATTCATTCGTATGCACTTGGAACTTTAGAACCCGTGTGAGAGAACTGTTTACATTTCCGTTAATTGTTTAGCCCGGAGATAAAAGTAAAATGGATTCCATTTTATCCAAAGGCTCTTAAAACTTTCACAGAATAGGAGAATGTCATCATCATTCCCCTTATGAGCTACTTTCTCCTTCTTGCGTCCCCTTAAATTACGACAAAAGTCATGGAACTAATGTTTTTTCTTGCTCACACTATGACATTGCACTCGGTTCCATAGTTTCCTGTGTTTTCTCTCAACGTCCATTTCTGGATTATAGAAAGTAGACGACAGCAGCAGACCGTTGCGACATAAATGGAGATCCGATTGTCGTAATTGAGATGAGAAGTGTTTCCCTTCGGATGAAGCATTTGGGCCATTGGATGTCGTCTCTTGGCGGGAAAAGCAAATGGGAGCCCATTACCATGCAGAAAAGGACTTTTTTCATCCTTTCACTTGACCCATTTCCCCAATCGTCTTTCAACTCCAAACTTACTCTTACTCGTTCTTTGAAACTTTGAAACAGTTTTTAGAACCCTCTTAAACCTTTTTAGCTGGAAAATTATTAATTATTATCGTTAAGGATCACGGAAAGAAGCATTTAGAAATCTTACCACCCATTGCCTTTGAAAACCTGAGACGCACTTTAACTCAACATTTGCATGTTAATGCATATCCGACAAACAACTGTGGACTCTGGACATGGAAGGAAATGATTGGCTCGTGTGAGAGCTCAGCTCGAGATTGTGAACGGGTTTGAGAAATGATGGAAAATAATTACACGGTTGGTTTCAAAACAGTAAAAAAGGGGAAAGGAAATATCTGAGAAATGAGAGGAATAATATGAATATTGTATGAAGGGAAAGTCACACCCAGGAACTTACTTTGCATAGGAGACGAAAGAAAAATTGAGAATCAGAACAGGAGGAAAGCCAGAGAAAGGAGTTAAAATTGATGTCCCACAGATTATGCAAATTTGAATAGAAAGAGATCAAAAAAGAAACATTTCCAAATATAGAACGTTTGTTTATGCAACATGGCGTCTATAGGTCTTGTAGCGGGAAATTCCGGGGGTGGCGATGCAGGAAAAGCACCAAGTGTCAAGGCTGGGAGTGTGGGAAAGAAATGTGTTTATTGCAAAAAATGGTTTAAAAAGATGAAAATTAATTCAGGTATGCCAAAATGTGTCGACATTGTGAGATTATGATAAATGATTCCTTTGTTTTGTATAAAAAGTGAAAACGCGCGTGGAGCGCCATTTTGAAGCTTCTTGTAGCCTTGAACGCGTTGAAACCTCAGCCTTGTAATGTCTGTCTCAATGACGTCCGGGGAAACACGCCCGTCCAAATTCCCGTTTCACTTGTCTGAAATCTTCTATTTGCCAAAAAATAATTCCAGGGGCTTTCTCCCATTTGGATTCCTCAAATTAATCTCCCTTGTCATTTTAATCTCATTTACACTCTCTCCCTATTCAATCAAGCCCGACATAAAATATAATTAATTTAAATCTCTGTTGACAAGGCGTTGGTGAAAGGCCTCAGAGTTTAAATGCGTACCAACAGTGCTAGACTGCAAATTCTTTTCCGCCTTTACCAAAGTCGCTTATCTCTTGTTATATAAAATGAAGAAATCTCCACATCAGTGTAGTTACAATTTCGTAAATTACACTAATTTAAATCTAACGCAGTGCGGCTTCGGTGCCGCCGTTTATACAAATGGCTTTATGCTCATAGTTATGAGCCAATTTGGTAAACAGGGCTGACATCAACCCTCCTCTGAGTAAATTGGCTCAAAGGAAATGGATATCTGACGGAAATTGTCAACATGTCCATACTAGATTCATCCTGACATGTAAGACAGCCTCCTTCCGAATCGATTAAGCGTCCTTAATGGACAAAATCACTTTCGACTTGGGCCATACGCCTTATACGTACTTTAGGACACATAAACAAAAGATTTTTTGACTCATGGCAAATCCCTTTTGGCGCGTTGATTCCGGTCATTCGCCGGAAATAAAACGTGTCCGTATTTGAAACAAGAGGGACCGAGTAAAAGAAGGAAGTCATTTCACTCTCGGAAGAAAAGGGATCGAGGAAGTGACAAGAAAAGGCCGTTGACGCCTGAAGAGAAAAAAGCCCTCGAAAATGTTTCCGCCGTTGTTCTTGAGCTGGAAGTTTATAATGGCCATGTTCCTATTTTTTTATTTCATAGGGCATTAAGTTTTGAAGAGGGACTGGAAAAAGTTTTCATTTTTCTCTCCAACACTAATTCCCACAGTACAAGATTTTTAATGCTTTCTCCTTCGCTGCACTTTTGTCTCCACTTTACTAAAGGTGAAAGAACCGAAGGAAAGTTTTTGCAGAGAAAAGCAAATCTTCTGCCACTACCGTGTCTAAGCTCCACACGTTTTGCCCCTATCATCCACTTTTCCTTTTCACCCAGGAAATCTGCATAAGGGCCAATTAAGAGTAAAGTAAGCGCGGCGGGATGTTCTAACCTCAAATTAAGCGGGTGTTGTTTTAATTAAATTTTTTCCTCTCTGCTTCTGCAGATGAATCTGGACTGGAGTGGCGTCACTTGGCTCCTCTGTCTACTATTTGGAACGGTGATTACAGACATGGAGCAAGGGCTTGAGAGGAGTAAACGAGAGCGAATAGTACAAGCCGGGAACCAGACAAACAGCACAAGTGAAACCACGCTTCCACAAAGTAAGTTGAACCTAAAGTTAATGAAGGATATAAGGGCTAAAATGTATGAAATGTGTATGAGATCCTTGTATGTATTGTGTCCAATCAATAAAGGATATACTTGCAAAAGCAAAAGGCTGAGCACATTGCTTAGAAGATAGACGAAATGGGAAGAAAGCGTCTAATTTATCACCTCTATTACACAAGTGGATATAGACTGGAGTAAAGTCTAAACCTACACTGCTTAGAAACCTACACTAAAGGACTCTTCCCCTATGTGAAATATTATTAACCCTTTTTCTTTAATATTTTTACGACTGTCCCTTCATGAAAGGAGAAAGTCCATTGAAGTGTTTTGGCTTCAATAGCTTCTTATCAAGCCAAGAAACGTCAGCTTTTATAAGGGCCAGGAACAAGTCAGCCTCCGCCGGATACCGTAACAGTGTGTTACTCTCAAACTTAACTTTTTCACAACCTTTCTCTACAAAAAAGAATTTTGGATTAATTTTCCCACGTCATCATCATCCACTTCCTCCGTTCTTGTGCCCTCCATTTGGTAAATGGTGAAAGTAGGACACTGTTCGCAGCATTTGTCAGAGTCAGTTTTCCCCTATATTCAAGCCTGGAGAATTTCACGAATTTATGCAAGAATACAGGCTGAATGACACCTCAAGTGAGTCTAAGCGTCTGCGTGTCTTGACACATCAAAAAACTAAAGTAGATTTTAAAAACAAGTGTAGTTAGGGTAGCTAGGTTTTAGAGAAGCAGTATGCTCGAGCTCCTTCCTTGACAGAACTGGGAGTGTTTTAAACATAATTAAAATTAAGGGGGAGCTGTTTTTGCAAAGACACGCTTCCCTAGACATGACATAAAATTGAGGATTAGTGGATTATTTCAATTTGGCATGTTTGTAAATTGATGTGCTTTTGTTTTGTTTGTATGTCAAAGTATTTTCATGGCTTGTATGATTATGTGGGTGTAATTACTCATTTTAATTCCCATGCATTTCCACTGGATTTGCATCTCGGGCTTTCATTAAGGGAAAAATGGGTGCAAACTTTTCATTCCTAAGGGTAGGATATTTGAATTCTCCCACCAGACTAGGAAATAAACGAGCCTCAAACAATCACCGAGAGACGGAGGAAACAAATTTTTCACTTTCCGTTTTATCCTGTCGACGTCCCCGTCCTGGATTAATTAATATCAACTAGATTATTACTTTAGGTCGTAAACTTTCTCTCTGCCAAAGCTCTTGAAGCCGGGAAGTTGAAGCTTTTTCATTTTGGAAATTAAGGGAGCACACATACACGGAGGCGCTCAAACAGAGCGTAGAAACATCTTTCCGTGTGTTCGTCGTCGATGTTTCCCTTGAGCGATTTCACTGTAGTTTTTATTAATCTAAAATCCATTTCAATGGAATTTTATTTCCGACGTTTAATCCAATGATTTCAAATTATTACAGTCTCGAATCTTCATAGCCCCGTGCATCGGTACCGTTTTATAGCGCTTACGCGTTCCTTCTCCCCTATTACAAATCTCAATTCCAATCAGGTAAAGAGATTAGATTGGAAAATCACTTTCCTAGAGCATTGCATATTTGTTTTGTTTTTCCAATCCACTGCTCCGTCTTGAGAAGAATCCGAAATTTTTAGGGAGTTCTTTACAAATCCAGTTTTATTTTTCAATCAGTAGAAACAGATGAGGAAAGTCGAATAGGAAAAGGCTGAAGACGAAAAACGGCACAAGTTCAAGTTGACTGACAAAGTGAAAAGTTTTCTCCCTTACATTTAGCTTATAGGCATTGGCCCCTTTAAATCGTTTTTGAGGAAAGAATCTTTCCGTCCGTACGTTTGTGTTTGTGAAAGGGAAATCTTTTCAATTTAAACTGACAGTCTGTTTAACCTGGGAAGACGAAATCAGAAGGATAGGAAGTTTATTCGTTCTTTCTACACACTTTTAGTATTTCTTCAAAGGCGTTTCGTGGAAGACTTGTTCCTCTAAACCATCATGGAGACATGAATCTTCTTCAGAAGAGTATAAAAAGTACATGCAAACTTTCTCCGCATATCTTCATCCAAATGGAAGCAGAGAAAGTTGTATGGGGATATAAACCATAAGAAACGAATAGCCATTTCAGCTGGATTTATTGATAAAAGTGGGCTCTTATTTCTTGTGTAGGAGGTTGGAAGCTCTGTCTCTTGACCCTACATTGACCTCTCATCAATTTCAAACGGATGGATGAGATGGTCAAAGTTTTGTAAACAAAATCTATTGTATAATACACACATCCATTTTTATGGGAGTTGAAGCCTACCCGGGAAAATAATAAAAAGTTAACACTTAAACACTCTTGGGTTAATCTTATTAGCAAGCCAAGCGTGGTTAATGACTTTAGCCTTTGACCTTCCTACAAAAGTTTTTCACTCAACTGAACCTACTTACTAAACTAATTAGAACCAATATTGCATCATATTGCAACATTAAAGGATTTTCCTATGCAAAGCCCTTTCGCGAAACTTGATCTCGCAGCCACAAATAAAACGAATAAGTGCACTCTACATATTTCACTTTTGTTTCAAATCGACTCCCATTTCATGGATCTGTGACACACGTGCTTCCCAAATGACGCTTTGGTCGTAACATGTATCCTTAGTAAAAGTGGTAAGAAATGGAGAGGCTCTCATTGGTTAACTTTTATCGTCACACGTATCGTGTTTCATCCTTGTTTTCTTTTCTTGAGGAAAGTAATCCAAAACTTTGTTTTGTAGCCGAGTCTCCTGAGACGATTCGTAGTCTGAATCCGTGGGTGAGGATCCCTGAAGACTGGACTGATCCAGATGATGACACGAGCAGAAGTTCAGCTGAGACGCCGTCCTCGGCAGAATCTCGCTATTACGGGAATGGGGGAGGGGAACGCAAAGATAGAGGGGAGGTCGAGCCATTCTTTGAACATGCCATGATGACCAACGTCTCTGAGCAAGTTGACAGCCATGTCTTCCTCAGATGCAGAGTCAAGAATCTGGGGGATCGGACCGTAAGCATTTTTCTATAACAAAACTTTTCCCTAGCTCTTTAACTCCAAAGTAGTAAACTTTTTACTTAAAAAGTTGCAGCTTGGCTCTTGCAGCCAAAGACATGATTTTAGCAACGATCGATTATTGTCAGCTTCTGGATTAATTAAGGGATTACCCAGTCCGTAATTGACTTAACGTAATTACGAGTTAAAAAACAAGATTCTAAGCCTCCAAATGACGCTTTCATTGGAATGAATGAATTGTTTGCACTGGCAGTGCAATGGTTCTTCAAAGAGGCGCGTGGTTCTTTGTAATGGAGTTCTTTGTAAAGAGTTATTAGAAGGTTGCGCTCTTGGCATCATCATCACCATGGATTTGAGTCAACTTTTGTTCAGAGTAAATGACGTTTGCTGTCTCTTTGCTCAATGATCAGACGACAGAAAGGGAAGTGCAGAGCACCACTTGAAAAGTTTTTGGGGATTTCCCTAACGAAGACAAATCGGACGAGGGAAAACAATTTGGATTTGTCATTCCCACAAAATTCAGAAATTTTTCTTCCTGTTGTGGTGAAAGTGGTGAAAGTAGAGAAACTGTTGACTCAGGTCTCAATTGGGCTTTTTGTTTTTTCATGTGAAGCAAAAACGCACAGCAGGGGCTGGGGATGAAAAATGAATGGAGGAAATACACACAACGGGAAATAAGATTATTGCCAATTCTCACAAAATGGGTCACACCACTACCCTCACATTCCTTGCAAAAAAAACACTGAGGAGATGGTCTGGGATTTTGCAAAATGATTTCTTGATATGATTTTATGTGCTTGGCCAATTCCTATATGTATTGAACGTGAACAGAAAGGAAAAGGAGGAGGACATGAAAGACAAGCCGCAGTCTTAAGGCAGCCAAAGGAAGCCAAAGGAATGCACCTTTAAGCAAAAAGTTTGAAAATTGGTTGTATGAAGCTTGAATTTTTAGATAGGCCAGTCACCCCCTAGAAAGTGAAGAGACGGCGTCGTCTATCATTTTCTTTTTTCCCTACTTTTTTTAGATGATTCAACCCACACCGACATTTTCAATTTGAATTCAACATAAAAGACGCACATTCACTCTAGGATTGACATAAATTCCATAGCCCTTTCTTCACTTTCACACGTGGATTCAGCCTTAGTACTTCACAGCTTCAGATGAGTAGAAGATACACACGTTTCCAAACGCCAATGTCAAGCCCCCTTATGCTCTTTCGACATTTTTTCGACATTTCCTTTGAACACAGCTTTTCCTCACCTTTGTTTTACATCATCAATGGCTTCAGAGAAATGTTGCAAGGCCCTCTTGTCTCCTTTTACACGACCCGCTGGTGTCGAAGATCTCAAATCATTCAAATCGAATCAGAGCAGAGGAGCGTCAAATTGAAAATTGCAAGAGAACAGAGCTCAAAGTAATGCGTAAATGTACCCATATGTAACGCCACACTACACAACCCTTTCAGACTTTGCATCTTCACGAAGTGATTTCTCGGTCCTTAGCTCCCAACTTCCTTTTCTCCCGCTAGCCCTAAGGAGCGAGCACTTTCGCCCCAAACCGTGTAATTTTATCTTTTAAAACGCGAACAACAAAAGATACTTCCGGTTCCATCATTTCCGCTTTAGAGCATTGTTACTTTTTTAAAAGCACAAGTCCCTGTCCAACTCTAAAGTCTGTTCATGTCACCCGTCCATCTTCAAACTTCCGTTTCCCTGACCTTATCTCCGCTGAAGCCAAAGGCAGAAAGTGACTAAAGCTTGTTGTTCAGTTAGGCAGAGGAACGACATTACAGCGATTAATCCGTTTCGTCTGCTAACTTTCCCAAAGCAAAGCTTCTTTCTCCATTTTCTTCCCTTTCTCCGTTTACTTTCTCCAGGGACTGAAAACTCTGTAAAGGGATTTATGAGCCTCTCAGTTGCGGTGTGACATTTTCTAATGGATTTTATGATCCTAAAATTTCCTCATAAAATTATTCACAGTTTCCTCCAGGGGTTTTGATACTTCACCATTCCGCCTGTCTCTCTTTTAAAAACTTTTTTGTAAAAAAGTTTCCAATAATAATAGGTACAAGAAGGGGTTTGTGTGCTTAGGGGCCATGCTTCTTCTACCACTCGATCATTTAGAATTGCCGCTTCGCTTCATCCCTCATGTTCCCCAGCCTATTGCCTACGAAATTTATTTCATTCTTTAAATCAAAAACTTGGGCCATTTATAACACGGAAGTGGATCGACGGGTGACATTAATGCTGACGAGACATGGAGATTAAAACTAAGAATAGATGCCAAACTCTTTAATCTCTCAAGCACTTTGCAGTGCGTCAAACTCTCTTTTAGTTAGTCCACCTTACTTTCACTTTGCAATTTAAGATGGTTTGTGCGTATATCCATTTTTACGCTATCCTATACAATACGTTTGGCTACGCTACGATATAAAGTAATTTTCAAATAACTTTTCCTTTCTATATGTATGCCAATTCTCATTAAATTGTTTGATAGTGTGGCAGTCACGCATCTAAGCATGGTGGATTAGATGATTCCTTGCATGTTGGATGTCCTAACTTTAGAAGTGTGTGTTGATGTTTTGAGTGAAGAATTTGACCTTATCGAATTTATGTGAGAGAACACTTTCTGACCTGGAAAAGCACTTGAAAAGGTCCTTTTCTTACGTCTCTGTCCCCCACACGTTACACAAGTTATTTGTCCTCGGGTTGAAATGTTGGGCTTTTCATTCTTCTGAAAAACGAAAACTTTCACTTTGGACTGGAGGAGAAAGCTAAGTGGAGAATTGCATGTTAAGGACATTTGAGAAAGTGACACACGCCGAGTTCATTAACATCCAAACTACGCATACAATTATAAGAATTATTCACAGAGGCTTTAATTTGACGAGGAACCCCGCCCCGAGGCCAAATGCATTTCCGTTTCAGAACATGTTTCGAAATCCAGCGGGACATCAACAATTGCTGTTAACATTTTAAGCGGGTAGCTTTTGGAATCTGTAAGATTCCCTTAGTTACTATGATGACAAATGGATTTATTTTCTTCACACTCCGAGTGTAAGCACGACTGTCTCAAGTTTCTCTCTCCTTTCACTTTGATATCATAAAGTCTTTTGACAGTTAATTTCTTCTAGCTTAAACTTGATAAGACTCTTAGAATGGTGGTGGTGGTAGTTTGAGTTTATTTCGTAACAAAAATGCTCCTTACAGCCCCTATGCTGGGTCGAGAAAGCAACACAGAGAGAGAAAATTACCATCACAACTTTTTATTATGTTTCCTTTGCCGTCTGTATCCTGTCGTGGGTAGACTTTCTCTTTACTTTCCCTGTTTGCTGAGGTTTGGAGAAAACAGAATATCTGAATGGTCCTGTTATTATAGGATGAAGTAAGGATTCTAGGTTGATGCTGGATTCTAGGAGGGATGATGGAAGTGGATTCATCGACGTGCTCCCGCATTTGATTTAATATTAATAGAAGCTGAAAAGGGAGAGTGAAAAGTCAGACTGGATTATTATTGGTTCGAGTCGAGTTGGAAATATGAGGATTAGGATTATTCATGCTAGGAGAACTTGAATGATTTATATTTGGAGCGGCGCTACAGGGCTACAAAAGCTACGTTAGAAAGAGAATCAGAGCAAAAGTAGATTTGCATAGAGAATTTGCAAAGGGATGAAGGGAAAAAACGGGCAAAGGCTTTTAGTGCAAAAAGATTTCTCCATTTATTGTAATGAATGAAAGGATTTCAGGGCGGGATTTCCCCAGGAGGAAACAAACGTTCTTTTATGGACGAACGACGACTACTTACTTTCTTATTTGGAGAAAATAAGACGCCGGAAAATGTATATAATTAATGCCTCTTGAGATTTTCCCATAACGAAGTTCTCTAATGGAAGTTGGAAATGAAGATTCAAAGGATCAACCAAAGGAACCACTTACCTTTACTTTTGAACTTTTTTTTTAAAAATAAAATAAAAAAAGAAGCTTATTTGGGTCTTAAACATCCGGATAAATTATTCATCTAAAGAAATTCGAGAATAGCAAAAATTGCTCCAATTCCAAAATAAACTTTATCCTTTTGAAATTAAAATCCTTTTGTCTGATTGGTCTGATCCCGAAATACCAGAAAAGTAGGTATCATTAGTAAAAAGTCACAAAGGCATGTTTCCATCACTATCTTATACTGTGCAACGCCCTTGTTCCAGAATTCACATCTGTCTCCAACTTTTTTGAACAAAAGGAAAAGTTTTTTTTTTTTCGCGTGTGTAGCAGAGGATTTAAACTGAACAAGTTCTATAGGAGTTAACACAGAAAAATAAAATGACGGCGGAAGTCATGGGAGGAATCAATGGGATCCGTTGGAAAGGCAAAAGACGGAAGGAAAAATCCTTTCAGAGCGCAAAACTATGCCATTAGCTACCCGGCATTTTTGGTCGTTACACATTTTGGAAGAGACAAAAGGCAAGTGGTAAGCTTAAAAAGTTCAACCGACTCAAAAGACTATGGGAACCACTTGGCTTAGAGCGAATGACCTAAAAATCCAGTCGAATGTAAACATTGGTAAACATCAACTGCTCCCTGCTCAATACATGAAATCTTTAAGAATTTTTCCAAGGAAATAGTAATTGCAAAGAGGAAAATATGCTTTCCTTTTGTTTCGAATACAAAAGGAATTCACATGAGCTGTTTTAGTTGACCCCTTTCCAGATTGGAATCTGTAAAATATGGAACTTGTAAAGGCGTAAGAGCGCCTTTACCACTGGTGAGTGGCACTGTGGAATCCGAGAGGGTATTGCAAGGGCGCTTCAATCGGTGGGAATTCCCGTTTCCTTTTGACTCCCTGCCAGGAAATTCTGTTGAAAAGAAATGGTCCGTAAAGTGGCTCAATTAATTACACGCATCTTTAAAAGAGGATGAAACGTGTCTCCTGCTGTTTCCTTCTGGAAATTCTCGTCTTTTGATTTTCAAATCAGAGCAATGAGAGTAAGGTTCGAGACTTTGGAGACTTTGGCAGTAAAAGTGCGAGGAGACTTGAAAGTAACAAAAACCTGAGATTACGCTGCAGTGGTGTTGAAATTCGACATTGAATTCTTTTCTAGCTTTTCCCATTTTAAAAAACGCTAGAATGGGGCTGCCAATTTATCACCTTTCTTCATTCTTGTATAAAATCCATGTTGGCGCCAGCATTGAAAAGATATATATGGACGACAAACATGTTTATGAAAGGCGGAAAAACATATTCATAAACCTGAGACTCGACAGGAATTTAAATTCAAAGGAAGAAGACATCCAGAAAAATGAAAAACCCGTGAAAGGAAGAATGGTGAAAGCGTGTGGTACAACTTGGTATTAAAATTGGTTTGATTGGTTGTGACAATTTGATAAAGGTGGTTTACACACTGAGGATCTTGTTACAAATCAAGTTCCACTTTGCAGTTTCAATTAATGACGTAGATTTCAGAAATTGTACTTTAGTATAGACGTGGTAGCTGTAGGGGAACTTAATAAGGCGCTGATGTCACCCATATCGAGTCTGTATGTCGAGTCATCGTATCCTTTCCCTGTCTCCTTGAGACTTTCTCCACTTTCCCTTCAAATGGAAGAGAGCAAGACGGCTTAATCAAATCTTTCCCTGACGAAAACGACATGGTTACGAAATGAGGTTTATAATGCATCTATCCTAGGATGCCACCCAGCCTGAATATAGGATGAGATGAGATGCATTGATAGGAATATTCTATTAAACGAAATGAGGGCGGTGATGAGCTCATGAAGACTAATAGGCCGAGCCATTACGCAAATATTGAAGATCTTATTTACTTTCCATGCTCTCAAAGGAGACTTTCTCTTCTTCTTTTTCTGCTTTCATGTAAAATTCCTCCCCTAACGTAGACATGGCGTAGGGGGACGCACTCGCACGCATAGTCTGAACTTTGAATTCTTCCACTACCGCAGTCTACCTTGAAGGTTTTTACTATTTAATAAGCTATAGTGAAGCCTTAATGAAGAAATAATGCACAAATAGACGGTAGCTTGAGTTTATATTGATGAATGATTTGGTGTCCACTTGGGAATTCTTTTTTCATCCGTCTGCTTCACCTTTATGTTGGTTTTTATTTACACTTAAAATGGAAGAAGATGAGAAGTGAATTCCGATGGGACGAGCGGATTCATTTGGAAAATGAAGGAATCCAACAGGGTCTTGTGGTGGTGGTAAGAATTCTCTTATTAGGCAAAGTACACGACCTTATTATTAAGGACTGTTTTCTTTTGTGGTTCCTTTGAGTAATCCCAGAGACTTAAAGTTTTGCCCCTTTACCCCTCGACAGAAAACCACAAGGACAGGAAGGAGTGGGAATTTTTGCAAGAAATGGAGAAAGAGACGGGCCAATTTTCTCTTGTTTTTGCCTATCCGTAATATAAGACAGACACAATCTCCGTTGTTGTTGGCTTATGGCTCATAAAAGTAGACTTGATGCCTTGGGACTTCACTTTTATTATCTCCCAGTCAACGCCAATTCCCAACATTCAGCGGAAGGAACTTTTCACTGGCCTTACTTTCACCATTCGCATTTCCCAACACGGAAGAAATAGTATGGGGATGCAACTGCTACCAGAAGCTGCGTAGTATCAAAATAATAATATTTTTGTTTACATGAATTGACTACGATGTATTGCTCTCCTCTCAGGGGTTTTTGATTTTTTAGTTATATACACACATGATGCACTCCACCTGCTGCTTTCTTCTGATTTGATTTGGATTTTGAGATGTTTTTTTGATTATAGGTTTCCTGGATCCGGAGACGAGATTGGCATATTTTGACATCCGGCCGTACTGTGTATACAAATGATGACAGATTCAAAATTCGCCATGTTGAAGGTACAGAGGAGTGGGTGCTAGTTATAGAATTTGTCCAAACGCGGGACGACGGGACCTACGAATGTCAGGTAAGACATTCGTCTCTGCTGTTTCTTTACATTCTTATGTTTATGCCTATAAATATAATGCCTTATGCACAGCCTTCAATTCTTCATTCAGGTCTGGAACTCCTTTGTTCTCTTGCAAGTTATCCAAATTTCATCAACTCCCTTTTGTCTAAAATGGATGCTTTTAATTAAGAGCTTCTTGAGAAATGTGATTTCAAATTCCGATTTCTACAACTATAGTATGTCTTGAGAGCCTAAAATCCAAATGGAAAGGGAGTTCAAACTTTTGTTTAGGCACACACACTTGGCTTATGCCAAGTTTTAAAGAGGCTGAAATTCACTTTCTTGTTGCTTTCCCTTTGAACTTTCTCTCTTTTAAAGGCCCATATGGACTCACACATTGCATTATAAGTACCTTGTTGATTCTCAAGTCTTCCGCCGCTCCTCCTTGTGTCTGAGAGTGGCTAGTGAGATGTGAGTGACATACAAAACACCTTGAAGGGAAGTGCCCTCTTCAAAAGTTCCAAGTTGATTTGATTTGGAAAGTGGGTTAAGGGACTAAGGCTCTTTGCGACTCACTGGTTTTGATTTGATTAGGAATTAACATGAGACAGGGCGGGGTTATTTAGATCTTCTAATTTGATAAGTTTTTCTAATGCTGAAAACTAGAAAGGAAGGAGTAGTAGTCGCATCATCTAAATTTTCATTTCGCGGACTCTGTAATTAAATCTTGGCGGTTTTTAATTTGGTTAACAAACGGAAATTAGAACGGAGGAATTAGTTTGAGGAGCATTTAGTGGTAGATATCATGCAAACGCATGACAGCGAGGAATAAACATTAATGCTCCTTACATGCTTCCATGCTTGCGGATTTGAAATAGCAATAAAAGGCCGCGTAAGTTCAAAATCAAGCTTTAATTCACTTAAAAACCATATTTATTGCATTTGGGATTTGCAAATTTCCGTTTTTTCTGAGCATAAGTCACCTAGGCTTGTAACAGTTGTAGTCGAGGTTCTTTTGTGAGCCAAAAAACGCGTGTTGCAGTTTTAGGTTTAAAAATTGTACAGAAAGATATGAGAATTTATTGCGTCACGGTTGGATATGTGTTCTATATGACAAAGAAGATCAAGTTAAATCGTCCCGTCAGGAGATAAATCCCCCTTACACACGTTCAAATTCAAATATGCTCTCTATGTATTTAGCATAAGGGATGTCAAACCTGAGGGGAATTCTTAATTCAACAAATCGATGGTGCCTACCCTACTACTATTCCTTGGAGGCATTTTGCAAAACACAGGGGAGAAAATTGAGTAAAATTCCCTTTAGGACGGTCCCTTTTGTTTTACTTCGTTCTTTGTTGAAATTGATGTTTTCCGACTTATACGGAGGAGAGATAGGAAGATTTCATTTTGGCATTTACAAAAGACTCCGCTCCTTACACTCACACACACACACGTGATTTTTTAACTCAATTTACTGCTCAACAGATCCTGTTTCCAATCAGCGGAGAAATTACTTTTTTATGCTATTCGTATTCAAAAGTTTAGCCTTGGTTCCCTGGGATGAACCTTATGAAAAATCGTTATTATTGAAAGGAAAGCAATAAAGTCTAACTGATGAAACGGTAGGTTTATACGATCCTTGGGAACATAATGGGTTATTAAAATTGTACCCCTGCGCTTCTTTTAACCACCATCACCCTTTAGACGGGAAGTCTTTATATTATCCTTGCAGAAGTGCGTTCGTCTCAACGAGAAATGATTGATGGATTCGAGCACATCCCTGTCTTCCCCATGTGTTCGGAAGGGCGGTTGAATTGAATCTGGATGCCACTATGTTCCTTCATTTTAGTTCTAAGTGGCTCCTCTTGCATATTCATAAGAAACTCTTGAGGCACCAGGGGAGAGGGTGGTGGTGAAAAGTATGCGGGAGAATTTGAAGTGGAGAAAGCATACATATACAGACAGGAAAGCATTAAGCTTCTTCACCCCATCGACTCCCATTCCATCCAGCTAACTTCAACTCAATAACCAAGTAGGGCCCTACTGCACCCACTCGAATATTTTCACACGTCTAACCACAACGTATTTTCATTCAAACGGATTCAAATTAAGGTAGTCCTGCCCCTCTACATTTTCACACCAATTTGACATGATTTCCCAATTTAAACACTCTACCTTATCTACCAGGAGCTTCCTCTACTGTTATTTGTCAGAGTCTAAAGTTGTTCAAAGTCCTTTTGTGGTAACAAAATCCATTAGAGTCCATCAGAAATTTCAGTCTATAGTGAAAACCCGTCAGTTCTTATTTGTAACTGGGCTATACTCAAAATTTCAAAACCCGCTGATTCCTTGACATAGTGGAGGATTTCTAGTACATTTGTTTATGCGTAGAGCCCAATAAATTCCCATGTCGTACAAAATACATACTAAGTTATGTAGCCCTATTATAAAATGTAGCATTGCTACACAATGACAACGCAGTACTTTTTTCTGCAGATATTGCGTATTATTTTTCTCGGAAAGGAAGAATAAAAGGCAGGTCTGAATTCACATTTGGAATATATAGTAGTATATTTCAAAACCACAAAGCCATGTCATACATATTTGGGAGAGAAGAAAGGATCCGTCTACATTTTGAAAGTTCATCCAAACTTTATGTGGCTGCGGTACTATTCTCCGAGAGCCAAGAAAACGCAGGTTAAACTGCGTATACCAGCTGAGATGAATTGGGCTCTTCTACTAGGACAAATGGAATGGAGTTGTTGACAATCAGGAATTGATTGAAGCCTGATCCGTGTCGGGTTTAGAAATTTGAATAGAGCTGTTATGCCCGTGGTTTCATTGATCGATATCTTTAACCTTCTTTCATTCCTTCGAAAGAGCGATGATAGGTGCGGTAACATCTCATTATAATGGAAGTTTTATATTTCTGCTGTTCCTTTGACAGATGCTTTAAGATTTCTTTCTACTCTGCGGAAAAGAGAGAAAGTTGAACTCTCTGCGTCTAACAAGGAGAAAGGATGGGTGATGGTAGGGTGTGATAAGGATGGGAAATCAGTCTTGTTAGAAGGGTGGCATTTGATAGCTTCTAGATTCAGCTAGTAGTAAATGAGGATTTGCCACCATGGATCTCCATCAGGGAAAAAGAGAAAGTGGGTGAAAGCCGCATAATCCCAATGGAATCCAAATCTATTTCGAACACCAGGAAAAATCCCTTTTCAATTTTTCTTCATTATTCTTTCATCCTGGCTTTTGAAACACATTTCAGGCCAATTCGGTTTCCCCAAACTTTGTTTTTTACTTGGCTGTGTGGTAACATCAGTCCGAAAGGGTTAATTCAAAACGAATTTCCTTTGACACAAAAATATAGCGCGCGGTTATTAACCCCGTGTTAGGGAAAAATTGAAATTTTTGCACGAATTATTAGACGATGGGAAATTTATGTGTTTAGATGAGAGCCCATCGTTAGACCCGACACGGCTGCCTAACCTTGATAAATTTTCTGTACTTTGTGCCTTGTTATTAGACGTATGAGTGTATAAATATTAATAGTCAATTTTCTGCCTGTTGATTCCAGGTGTCGACGAGCAAGGGAACAATTTCACATTTTTTCAATCTGGAAGTCCTAGTCCCAAAAGCATTCATTCTCGGAGCCAAGGAGTATCACGTTCAGCAAGGGACGGTTATAAGTCTCGTCTGCATTGTAGAAAACGTAAGTCTACCAGATGGATCTAACCGGGATTTTGATACACACGTGTCTTCCGATATACCGTAGTCTAAGGAAACCATTTTTATCGTTCTTTTGGTTCAACGGAGTTGAGAAAGTCCTGAAGTTAAAACTCAGAATTTGTCGGATTTCTTTCGGATATTTATGAATGCTGCTCCTGTTTTTTACGACTTGAAACTTTTACTTAAGCTTTCTCCCCAAGCCCGTTGTCGTAAAAGAAGTGAAAGGTGGTGAAAATGAGGAGAATAGGCATACAAATTTCGCACATGTTTCATATATAGGAAAAAAATTCGGAATTGGGTTAAGCCCTACCTTACTTCCATCTAAAGGTCCCGCTGTGCCTTCAGCTTGTCAAGTAATGAGCTCGCTATGCAACAGATTTGTTGCCGTCTCGAGATGTCGGGCGGTACAGTTGACTTTTCTAAACTTATACCAGAAGAAGTTTTACACCCGCGTATCCCCTCACGTGTCAAAGAATACTGCTGATTTTGACAGACAAAAATTGATAACCAAAAGAAAATGATTTACAACTTTGAACTTTGGCTTTTTTCTTCCTTGTGCTCAAAGATAACCCATCAGAACAAGTTTTCATTTTACCTGGGGAAAACTTAACTTTATTCCATGCAGGATTTCAAATTCTTTTTATAAAGTATTCGAGAATACTTTTGTTAGATATTTGCTGCTTTTACCATATCAAAATGCTTTAATCCAAGCCACATTCCCGGAATCGGAGTATACTTTTCCTTTTATCACAAATCATCATAGCTGTGTGGAAAAATAAGCCTAACGTCGTCGCAATCGTGAAAATGGTCACTCAATTTTCCTAATTATGGAATGCTACAAAATTGGACTCAATCAACAATCGAGAGCTTTAATATACCGGCGCCACTTTCACGCTCTGCTGAAGTTTTTTTCCAACAGGTATTTATCCTCTAGAATATTATAAACACAAAGGAAATTAAAACAGTGTGGAAACGGTTGATTGGAAAGAAATATTATAAAGAAAAATCAATACAATGACCCTAATATAATGCTTTACCACTGAAGCTATGCTGTTAATTTCTCTCTCTCTCTCTAAACCGCTTACTGCTAAGTTACCGCTTGGTGGCACTCGCTAATTGTATTCATTAAAAATTAATTTCTTTTGATCTAGCCAAAGTTTGGAAAATCGAATGGCATTTGCAGACTTTACGGAAAGTGGAGGAATTATCATATGAAAGTTTTGTAACGTGTTCCTGCTGCGGCTGCGGCATTTTTGGTTATATTTCTTTTAAAGCCGCTTTGAATAAAAATCATAATGTTATGAAAAGCCTTTAAAAGCTATTGCAGGTTTTAAAAATCAAAAATCCCCAACAACGGTTCGATACTTCGAAAAAAAATGTACCGATGAAACATAAATATATAACAATGCATCCAACTCTTATAAAGGACAATGTTTAGAAAAGTTGGTCAAGTACTTTTCCTAATTCATGGCAACTACACTATTTGTTCCGTTTCAAAGTCTATAAAGTTTTCTTTTGATAAGGCTCATCCGTTTGACTGCTTAAGTTTAGACACATATCTTCCAATGCTCACGCTTAAGTGTAACCATCGATGAACTTCTAGAAAATCTAAAACTTCTTCCTCTGGCTTTAACGCCTTCGGAAACCGGAACTCCGAACTCCACACACGCGATGTTCTTATAGAATGTCAATGATAACAACGTGTCACTGCGAAGTTATCATCCACGTGTCCATGTCAAATGCAACACACAGTTTTGAAGTAGTGCAACTTGGTCACGAACCTCCACTTATAGAGTCCAGCATGTGTCACGTTGACTGCCTCATTTAATCCAATTAGCAACTTCCCTGTCAATCCATCGAAGAAAGCTACAGTCAAAGCCTTCCACTAGTTTTCCCAGTTTTTCTTTTCCATTCGCAAACATATAAATCCATCTTGATTTTAAGAATGACAAAAACTTTCTTTTTTTCCCTTTCCTTTGAAAGTTTTTCTGTTAAAAAATGAAAAAAATGAAAAGAATGCGTAGCTTTTTCGTTTATCCAAAGTTCCTTTTATGTTATCGGTTTCTTCACAAGTTGCCTAATGATGAAAATTGTACAAACGGTGGCAATCAAAGCGGAATAACCTTGCTACGCAGAATTTGCCAATGAAAAGATTATAAAAGATGTTTCGGATCTGCGCAGTTTGGACTGGGAATTCCATAGAATGAACCTTGTTATTCGTGGCAGATTCTAATTTGATTCGGCTGCTGCGGGAATGCTTTTACTTTAAAAAATTGTAAAAGTTTAAAATGGGTTCCACTTTGGATTCACAATGGGAATCCCTCATTTTCATTTGAAAGATGGGGAGCGTTTGTATTGACAAATAGAGGTATAGAGCTGAGAGGAATGAATGAGGCCGAGAACTTAAGCTTGAACTGTGCGTGCACGGAAGTCACCCATTGTAAATAGATTCAGCAACTTCCTCAGAATAAAATGAAAGTCACCCATTTCTCCACCGTAAAATTTTGTGATGATAGAGTTCTCGGAGAACTTGGACATTCCAAAAGAGAAAGTTTTGATAGGTCCTGCTCCCTTTCTTCTTCCTTGTCAATAGCTTACGCTCTCAGTTTTCCTCGAAAGAAGAAAAGAGATAGGATATATATCTGTATTTTTCTTATGGGACTTGGCGCCAGACGAAAATCTTTGTGTGATTACATTCACTTTCTGTTCCTTCCGCCGCCAATAGAAAACTGGGATGTCTCAAACTTTTGCAGAAAGGACTATAACCTCAGTTTCACTTAAATCGTCCACCACCACCCAAACGGATACATGACCTGGAAAGAAACACGCCAATTTGGGATATTGAATCAACCATTTGCTTTACCATCTTCACGTAATGATGACATTGCCAGAGTGCCCCGGCTGGACTTCCTCGGGGGAACTTTTCCTCCTGACTCTTTCAGAAAACCGCCGTGAATTATGATAACAACTTAAACAAGATGGCCAACTTTCCTCTCTCTCCTGGTAACATCAAAAGTTTAAAAGGGTGACATCGAAACTTTAGTTTAGGACTTAGTTGGGACTAGGGACGAAGCACCTTTTCAGAAAAAGTGACAGAGCCTTGAGGCGGGGGAATTATATTTTGTCCCATTGATTCCATACCTAGGTTCAACTGAGGATTCACTTGGCTTGAAATTGAAAAGGAATGGAGGTGGTCGATATTATCGAAAGCAGGGAAGCGTGTGACGTCTTTAGAGGCTTAGGAAGGAAGGACGATAACGTTTGGTCATCCGATGAAAAGAGAACATAAAAAGGGGTGAATCGGACAGATGACCTCAGAGGTTGTCGGTGTCTGCTCTCTCGTGGGAATTCAATAGTTTCTACTTTTCACCACTAGTGACTTAACTGGAGATAAGATCTCGTAGACAGACAGGGATTGACAAAAGAAAATCTCATCATCAACTCTACAATCCCAAAGGGTTAAATTCACTGCCGCAAATTCTCATCTTCCAATCAGTGAGTTTGGAAGAACGTCCACCTGAGCAATTCCTTGACATATTTTGAAATCCACGGCCTCTAGGGGAAATTAATAGAAAGTAACTTTCAGGACTTCATGCTACAGCTATAGGTAGGAAAGTTCCTAAACTAGTTTGGAACACCAGCAATTACCTTCCAAAAAAAAGTTGTGTTCAGCACTGCCCTACTATTTAGAAATTATGTCCACTTTTATATTAAAATTGAACTACTAGAATTATGGTTTGACGGTGGGAAGATAAATCCGCCTTTACAGAAAACCTAATTTTTCTGTCATTAAATGTAACACAAGATGCCATCTTGGATTTTTCGTAATTACTGTAATTAATTTAATATACCTTAAAAAAAATTTTTCAATTATTTTCAAATAGAAAATAAAAAAAATTACTGCAAATCTTGACCCATTGCTCCAATAATAGATTTTTTCAGCATATAATTCTGACTTTGAGTTTTCATTTGGAATGTAGAGGACATGTATTTGAGCTGTTGTAAGCTCTGGCTTTTAAGTAAATGAAGCATAAATTGTGTGTGTGTGTACACATGGTTTTAATGATTTTCCAATTTTGTGCAGAGTCCTCGAGAATCTCCGCAATATTTGTACTGGTACCATAACAATCAAATGGTCAACTACGGGACAAGGGTAAGCGTCCATACTGAGCCTGGAATTCATACACATTCAAGGCTGACAGTGGCGTCAGCAGGGCCACAACACTCGGGTAACTACACGTGCAAAGCATCCAATACAGAACCCGCCTCCATCAGCATATTCGTCTCTGAAGGTTATTACTCCTTGTATATACTTAATGACATGAAATATTACGTCTCATTTGCAATATCTTTGTTCCATTGTTTAGGAGATAAAACGGCGGCAATGCAAGGACAAGGATCAAGAGCTCAGACAACGTTATTCATACTACTCATCATTCTCCCAAGCCTCATCCTCTATTTGACGTAATGTGTGCCTAAAAGTGGCAGCCTTGCGCAAGAGCATTCCACCATTTTAATAGTAAAAAGGCACTCCGAACACAAACTCAACTGTGTTCAACTTTCTCAACCCGTAACTGTGATAATAACTCTGATTATACAAATTAGATGTCTGGTTCTGAGGAATTATTCGTCGACTTAAACTACATGCGCCATGAGTTTTAGACTTTAATTACTTGTTCCCTTTGAAGACATTAAAAATTTAATTCCATTTTCCAGTTGACATAACACAATTACCTTTACATGTTATGAAATAATAGGAAATAGGCTTAGCAAGTCAGAAGCTAGCAGGATTACGTGTAATAATTAAAATTGTTGGACGCTTGCTTTTTCGTGTCCACAATGTTTGATGTTAAATAAAGATATGGAGGAGTCCCCGATTCTGGAAAAATAAGAAAATAAGATTCTCTACATGCGATTTAGGAGAAGACCCAATGAACAACTGAACTGAATGTTTTATTGTACAGCTAAAATGCTCCACAGAACTTATATTTCACTGAATGGTCATTTACACCTTTGTGTTAATTTAAGTAGGAGTTGTCCACTCCTGTATAGATAAGCAGCCGTTTTGATCTATATCCTGCGCCTTGAAGTTTCCCTCGTAGTCCTGCCCTGGAGGTTCCTCATCGCCAGCATTGCCATGTTGATTCTCTTCATGTGCATGAAAGCGTTTGCTCATTAGTGCTATAGCTTCTTCCTTGGTAACACAGCCATTCTTGTCAGCGTCCGCGTCATTGAAGGTTTGCTCTGGAGTCTTTGGATCGAGATCCGCTTCATGTCCATGGTCGTCATTCCTCCCAGACTCACCCGCGCGACCCCACACTTCTTCCTCAATTTCCGGATAATAATCCTCATCATACTGAGCACTGATAAATCTTCCACCGAGGACGCAAAGGAAAATTAATACAACGGGCAACGCCATTTCTAATGTTGCGAAAAATTGTGTGAATAGTGATACACAAAAGGTCACATTCGTTTGGAGTTTGCGAACTTACCGACTTGATCCAATCCAGAACCTATTCAAGGTGCATTACACACATTCCTTAAGGAGAATGGAGCAAATTTGCAGTCTCACAATAGACTATTAAATGGAAAGCATAACTTTTATTTTCCGACAAAAGATATAACACGTTAGCACAACTCGAATTTACTTTTATTTTTTTATCCTTTTATTTTACTCATTGGATATAAATCAAAGAATGAAAAACTCTTCGTATGACATGTTTCAGCCACAGTTAGTGACAATTCTTGCTCCCCACATTTGGTTAAAGTGCTTTTCAATGTGATATTTAGTTACATGTGACTAAACTTAGTCGTCGCGGCTTGAATTGGGTATTACGATGCAGCGTAAAAATAAATCTAATAATGGTTTAGAGAAAAATTAAATTTTGCAACCATCGCATCTCGACATGCCAAAAATGACATTGGCCGTGGAAGTTGCGCTGGGAAAACCAAAGATTTTTCCAGGGAAGTTAATGTTGATAAAGTGCTCCAAATATCGGCGAGGCTATTGACGTCATAATATAACTGCTGTCACAAAGTTCATTATCACAAAGATACTTGNGGCTATTGACGTCATAATATAACTGCTGTCACAAAATTCATTATCACAAAGATACTTGCAAATTCGTCCTTTTCAGTAAGTTTGGAGAGAAATGCAGTCAGGATAATTGCGCCATCTATGCTCTGGAATGCAGGCGCAAAAGGATCGTAACTCTGTAACTGACGTAGACATAAAGTAAGAAAGGGATATCTTGAATTTATCAAATGGACAGTTTGGACCATTCAATACTACGCTATTTATCTGATTATTTTTATTCTAAAAGTTAAAAGAGCTACAGAACCTCTGCGGCGAATCGTGAATTACAATTTGCAAAAGAGTTTAGTTCTTTCAAGTGGGTTTAGGCCATTCCTCCTTGGATATGCAGCCGTCTTTGTTTCCGTCTTGCGCTGCATAAAGTCCAGCGTAGTCTTGTGCCGGAGGTTCGTCATCTTCGAGATGCGTGGTTTCGTGATGGCCGTGAATGCGGTGCTTCATTTCTTCCTTCAATTCCTCTAGAGTAACACAACCATCAGCGTTCTTGTCCATGTTAAGAAAAGCGTCTTCTGGAGTTTCTATAGGGCGACCTTCCTCTTCCTCCCCTGCCCGTCCCGCTCTGCCTACTGCTATCTCCTCCGGGTCATAATATGACGGTTCATATGATGCGTCGACTGGCATGTCATAACCATAATCTGGATCATACTGAGCACCGACAATAGTTGCAGTAATCATGTAAATGATAAAGAATGCAGAGGGTGACGCCATTCCTAATATGGTGAAACACTCAAAGAGTACAACAAAGTTATTCCAAAGCATCATAAATTTAAAACTTAACAGCCTTACCAAATTCTATCTGTTCGCTCCTATCAAAAATTGAGCCAAGGTTTCTCCAATTGAAGTTCCACACGCATTCCTAAATGAGTATGAACGAAATGTTTGGAAATCTCACAATAGACGATTAAAAGCAAATCTTCGTTTTTATATGTATCCGACCAATGAAAACTTCCGACTGTTTATTAACATGTATTCGGGTTGATTGAATTGGATATAAAGCAAATATTCAGGGTTGACTCGGGTGACCTTAGTATGCTTCGTATCGATGTTATTCACCTTGAAAATGGATGGAACGTGATGGATAATATAATTAATAGTGACATTTTTAAAGGCGGGATTAGTTTGCATTTTCCACGTATGAAACATGCTTATGGCGGAACAAGCATAAAAATTTAATACAAATGAACCATCTCGCTACCAATCATTTGGAATGTTCTTTCAGAATTGCAAATTGATTGCTCCAACTTGAAACAGAATTCCTCAGCCTCCACAGTTAATGGCACAGAGATAAAGATATAGCAGGGATACAATCTATCAACTCTTTGTTCTCAATTTGCCAAGTTTTGTACGTACGTTAGTTTGTAACGTCTAACTAACTAACTAACGACAAATCCATATCTCTCATTTGTAAGTTTCCTCTACCGTATAAGAACGATCAACATTCATTTAACCATTTACCATAATGTCGAAAATTTTCAATATTCCACTTGATTCTAATCAGTATGGGGTATAACCCATAAATCAATAAAAATGTATAAAAACCCTGGTCTCAAAGTACATATTGGATACCAGAGATGTCATTGAAACCCTGTAATTATATTCACTGACAATCAATGTATAATGTGGCCATAAATATTTTCTTGGTTATTGACACATTAATGAAAGGGAATGAATCAAGTTGCGGAATAATCACTTATAAACCAATTAATTGAACTATTACAACACGGGATTAGAGGCAACGCTAGATTTTTCATTCGTCAACTCAGTTTTACCCAAAGCTTCAATGTTAACGGCGGTGGAGTTGAAAACAGTGGAAGGCGTTTTCCGCCTTGCCATTTTGCTGCGACTGTTTCCACTTGATTGGGATACACAGACAAAGACTCTAATCCAAACAACTTCAAAATGGAAACTTGGTTACACACGAATTATATTTTTCATGTCCTTTGCGTATCTTTTGTTCATCATCAGTAGGCTCTTGCCTGGCTTTGGATACGATTACAATCACACAACTATAGTTGAACTCGCTGGAACTTTTACATTCCACTTGTACTTTCTAATGAAGGAGTGCTTCCTAGTCATATTTCATTGGTTTGCCATTCAAAATGCAACCGTTTGTTCGGATTGGTTTTCAAAAATCAGAGAATTCAACCGCTCCGTAGGTATGATTGCCTTGTTACTCCAAATAAAAGATTCTGGAATTTTCTTATTACAGGGCTCCGATATTTCGGGAATCCATACATGGCCCCGACTAAAAGAGAAATATTTGTGAAAACAATTTCATACTCGGTAGTGCTACTAGGCGTTCTTATGCCGCTTATTTTTCCTCTTATGCGCGAAAATCCGCACTTTGTATATTCAGCTTTACCCAATAATTGGCGTACGACATGGATTTTTTGTGTTTGTATAATCTACGAGGGTTTCGAGGTAGTGAATCTTTTGACAGCTTATCTTTTGCTCGTCGTTTTTGTATATATACAAATCCTAACCGTGCTATTCTGGATTAAGGAAGCGGGGTAAGTAAATGTAAACCTAACGTGTGGAATGGCGCAACCAATAGCTTTTGTTTTGCAACCATTCTAGAAGCAGATTCCATCATGGAAAATATGCGGATGGATTCGACATCATAGCGAAAACTCGCTTACTGAGCAATATTTGGGATGTTTCTGCTGCAGACATGTGCAATTTCAACAAAGCAATTACACAAGTTGTTGGCATCCTCGCCATGTATGTTACCATACGTCTGCATAAAGAGCTTAATCCATTGGTGTACCTATTTTCTCCAGTAGCCTTTCTTGTTGTCATGTCAGTAGACACAATCGTAACAGCAGCAATGGCAAAGGTGTACGAAAATTCAAAATCGATTGAAACTCACATACGCAACAAAATGTACTTGCAAAATGATAAAAATGAGAGGACATATTTGAAGCAGAAAATGCGTGCCTGCCCTCCCATTAAATTCTACACGGTTTTCTTTTACTTCAAAAAAAGTACAAAGTTACTCGTGTTTGGGATGTTTACTAATGCCGTTGTGTATGCGTTGGTATCATTTTAATTTTCATTGCCTCATACAACAGGCAAGAATATTTCGTAACAATTGGAAAATGTATACAACAAAGCATGCCCGTACTCCGCTAGGTCCTAAATTGTTTGCGTTAATGCAAAGGTAAAACCGATGTGAGCACGTTTCTCAGTTAAGATTATTTCAACCTCGTAAAACCGAGAAAAAGATTTCAAAAAATTACCAATTCGAGCTAGTCTCATTATACAAAAGTAGAGCATTTAGCCCTTAAAGGCCTAATTTGATTTATTCAGAATTTTTTCAATCCAGTGCTGTATGCGATAAACTTATTTTCAATTTTAAAATAAGAAATCCAGCTATATTTAGATTTCATCTACGCTTAAACAACCATCTTTATTTTTATCTCGTTCGTTGAAAAGCTGCATCGGATCTGGGTCCGCACCATGATCATTCTGATTGTGTTCATCATTGTGAAGTTTTTCATGGGCGTGTGACATTTCTTCCGCATTCACGCATCCATTTTTATCGGTGTCTAACTCAGCCAGCATCTGCGCAGGTGTATCAGGCAGCTCAGGGTCCCCGTGGTCGCCATATATTACAGTTATTACAACGACACTAATCAGACACAGAAAAATATCTCTAGCAGGAGACATAATAATCTGTAAAGTCCAAGAACAAATGATTAAACCTATTTAATATGCTATAATAACTTTAACACAAATTGGCCATTACCCGAGTAAAGTAGTAAAATTCAGCTGTATCTTCTTCTTCACTGCTAGATATGAATATTTCACTTGCTTAAACCCCTACTGGAACATGTAGATTCAAAGCTTATAGGGAAATGCATAAATGTGAACAGAGGTGTTAAACATTCTAAACTGTACCTCACAATGGTATAATAAAATACGTTGCTTTCACTTTAGTTGTGTTTACCCTTGGGTTTAAAAAGAGAAATCTGACAAAATTAGAAAGGAGAAATCGAAAGTTGTTTCCTTTCGGTCTTCAAACAAAAGAGTTAATCACCACTGAAAGCGATGTTTTAAGTTCACAAATGAATAAGATGTATTAGCGATAGAAAATGTTTTGGCTAGATTTTTCTTCTAAAAGAATTACTGGCGTCATCATAACATATTGGATTGAAAACATGAAACAAGTTTTTAAACATCCCCTAGCGTATGATTGGCTGAATAACTTTATCCGAGGGTGACAACTGTTGAGTAAGTTCCAAAGGTGGGTCAAACCTAAAAGCTAAGCTAGTTTTTAGCAACTGCTGAGAAAATAGCTAACAGGGCCAATCTTCCTCTGGCCTCAAACATTGTTGCTCAATAATTGGTGACCAAGAAAATCTACTTTCAATGATCTTTTGAAGTAGTTTCATAATAATGTTTCATAATGACTCATACTGTCCTCATATTCTTCCATGGGAAAGGAAACAAGATGCACATGTGACGTATTTTATTAGATCATTCAGCTAAATAACACTATTAAATATATATTTTTAAAATAATTGTAGCAGACTCATAATTCATCGACGCTTAAACACCCATCCCCATTCTTATCTGCTTTTTCAAATGGGAACGCATTGTAGTCCCTATCCGGAATATTTGGTTGGTCTGCATGATAGTGTGCATCGCTGTGGAGTACTTCGTGGACCTTTGTGAATTCTTCCTTCGTAACGCAACCGTTCTTATCGGTGTCTAAGTCTTGCAGCATATCTTCGGGTGTGTCCTTTTCCCCATTTCCGTGTGCGGCGTGCGCATTGGGAACAGCACCAATGCTAACCAGGCAGAGGAAAATTAGTGTAACCGATGACGCCATAGTTCCTATTCAGAACAAATTATTAACCCAAACGAGCCATGCAGTGTAAATTCAAAAGTTACCCAGTAATCAGCTTAATTTTGCTTTGCACTCTGCGACTTCTGTGTTCTACTAAACCTTCTTGGAAGAATAAGTTACATTTTTAATGAACAGAAAGAAATAGAAAGTAGAAAGACAAAACTTTCTATCGCATAGTCCTTGACTGAAATGAATAAGAGGAATCCGTTCACGTAGATAGAACAATTGAACAATGCCTCATTCGTTTTACCTTACTGGTGTGTTTTCAGTTTCCATTCCTAAAATGGCATGCTTAAGAATAGAATTAAGAAATGAAAATGAAAATTCCGTCAGATTATCAAACTATTTTTGATTAAAATGAGCCCGTCAAAACCCGATGTTATGAATAGATATTTAAATGTTAGTGTCCATAGGTCATTTGAAGAGAACTTACCATATTTTCAAGAACTTAAGTTCAACTAATTCTTAGACTTTATTTAGGCTATTCAATGTCTATTTTAAAGAATAATTTTTAGGATGATCTACTTGATGTGAAAATGTTGCTCAGAGCAACGACTGCTGCATATTCACTGCTGAGATGACGACAATGAATTTATCTGTAATCTTATCTTATATCTAGAAAGACTAATCCGTAAATAGAAACATTTGGAGTGAAACAGAGGTCATATGAGCGCATTCAGTTTTTTGGGAACTAACTGGAAATGAAAAGTTGACACAAATTGACTGAGGTACATGAACTATTAGATTACTACTTGAGATATTTGAACTCCGGATCCTAGCTAGTGGATTTGTTGGGCATTTTGGTTCACCTCGGGCTACTTTGCACAGTTTATGAGCACAAGATCTGAGAAAATTGTTTTTTTTTTCAATCTGCTTAATATCAATATGGGGGTATACATATTGGGATCATTAGGGACTTTTTTATATGACCGGAAGCAAAATCGGTCCAGCATTTTCTGAGTTATTGAAGGACGACAGACAGACGACAGACAAGACAGAGCCATAAAGTAGATTCCGCTAAATGTGCAATTACAACGCTTCATTTTCACCTCAACCCAAAACTCAATAAGGTCAACGATTACTAGTATGACCAACAAAAAAAATGCCATGAGGATTCTGGAGTACAATTTCAATGGTTTGAGTTCACAGTTGTACACGCAATGTTGAGCTACTTTGCGCCCAACTTTTGCCAATATTTCAGGTAAGTGAAAAGTTTGCAATTTGTACTCATTCATAAGAAGTATCTCATGCAGATGCATAACACCAGATGCATCAAAATGAAGCATTCGCTTTCGAAAATCTACGGCCCTATGTATTTGGATTTGGAAAGCAACTCTGCGGCTACGCAAAGAGTCTTTCTTTGTAGCGTGGCAATTAAGGCCTTCAGGATGATGCAGCCGAATATAAACAGTGAGGAACTCGAAGTAATATCGGTGCTTTACCAGGAAGATCCCTGTTGTTGCGTTTCTTAAACTACTCGCCATAACCTCTTCTTCAGGAATATGTACAACTTTCACGTATTTTCTGAACGTACCTGCGTTCACAGCTTTTGATTTTAAATCATGGTGTAACCAAGGTCTAACTATCTCAAACTGTGATGCTTCAAAAGAAGCCCGACTCATCAGGTCCGCAGATTCTAATGTACCATAAAACAGCAGTTTTCTTCCCGACTCCATCGCCGCTTCAAGATTGTCCAAAACCACATCTGGTAATGGAGATAGAGTAGTGCTTGTGATAATGCACTCGTAGATTAAGCTACGGATAAAGTTAAGCCACGTTATACATTTCAAATAGTTGCCGAAATACAAAGCCTTACCCAATGAGTGTTGCAACGAAAGAGAGAATGCAAAGCAGTCTTGTGAACTTGGATACTCCTTGGCGCATAAAGACACAAAAACTCCAAAAGAGGCAATCACATAGACGACTTCCCTTCTTCAATACGACAGAAACAAGGAAAACAGTGATTGTGGTCCAAATCCAAGTGAAAATGTCAAATGGCATTGATAGCTCAAGAAGGTTCAAGGCTTTAGACCAATCCTTTGCTCCGTTGAATTCGCAGTACATGTACATACCTGGTTTGTTTTCATAATTAGAAAACTTGTACCGAAATAACCCCATTCCGAGGCTAAGTCGGAGACGAAGTCGAGAGTATTATATTTTATTCTAGTCCCAAGATTCTCTTGTTGCATCGTGTCTTTGGATTTCGGGTGATCTCTTTTCATTAAGCTAAAATTGTATGCATCCCGTATATCATTCAGAAAGTAGAATTCAGACAATTCGCAATGCGTGTATTTCTTCAGAAATCCTTTTTGGAAACAAATAAACCTTGGAGCAAGATTGGAAATTAAAAATTTTCCAAAAAAGTTTTTGTTCACGCTAAGCCAATTGGATTCCAATGAAGTGATGGTTGGGTTTAAGCTGTAAACAACATAAACAAAACAATGATTACAAATAATTTAGTTTTCATGTAAATGTTGTCGATTTTGTGTCACATTTGACTGCCGTGTTACTCCTTTTAACTTGTACCCTTTGCAGTTTTACGGTGAATACATTTTTGTAGGATGTTATTGCTACCTGTCGTTTATGCCTTCGGCAGCCACAAAGTTTGTCATTGGAATTGCATAGCTGCTGACTTTTGAGTTCCAGTTCATACCATTTCGTTCAACAACGATTTGGAATAGCATTCCATAAATCGTCTTTACAAAGTCCCGAATTCTAAATCTTAAATCAGTTTCTTTTCGTACTCTCTTCAACGTGTTCATATTCAATTCACCTGATGTAATCCAAAAATACATGTTCCTTACGTTGTCATTACTTGCCAGGTATTGAAATGATTTCAACTCCATCTCTTGAGAGAAAGCAAATTTTTGGCTGAAATCTGTCTGCATTAGGTAAAGAACATAACCCCCTCTGTAGGTGACATTGGCAACTGGTATAAAGGCGTTAGGCATTCCTTTAAAGACGGTTTGTCGCACAATAGCAGACTTGATGCCTTCATGTGATTGTTGAAGAACATCCAACATGAAGTTCGTTGTTACTTCGTTGGTATAGTTAGCCTTAAAAATAAAGTATAGAACGGTGTTATCCGTTGGTCCGTACAGCTGGAAAGCAGAGCTGAATAAATATTTTCCCAGAAGCAGTAACAATGGAATCAGTTTGAATTCCATTTTTGATTGCAGTATTCTCCCAGGCTGCCTATCCTTTTCTGCAAAAAGGAAAAACAGGCCTTTCACATTTCGTGACAGAATGATGTCCCATGGCCAATACCTTTTGAATTTTAAGTTGATTTACCATAAGAAGGCGGTTGATTTCGGACAAATACGGACACATTGAATAAACATTTTATTATTTGCGGTAGAATGAGGCCACCTCCCTTATGACTATTCGTTTTTGCATGAAAGGTGGATGCATAAGTAATTACTAAACCGTGAAAATGCTTCAATTTTTCCATCCAAGCCTAGGAGTCGGCAATTATGATTTTCCGCGAAGCGTTGAATTTTGCTGTGCTAGTAGACGCCCCTAAAATACGAGTTACAGTTCACCGCCTGAAGCACAGAAGAATGTATGGCGTTGCGCAAAGTCAAGTGAATGATGATTTGATTCGCCATTGGAAAGGTCTTTAGCTGTTAGAATCAACAAAATGGGAAGCAATAACATCAGGTTTGGGTGTTGTTTTCATATACCGTGGAATAAACGCCACTCCGTGTACAACTTTCTTGTGTCTGCATTGCTAACTAAGAATAGCTTAATGTGAGCTTAACAATCTGCTTAAATGTTAGTGACTTCACTCTGACTTGTAATTACCTACTGAGTGCAGCTTTTAGCCATTAGGGCTGATTTGTGCATTATATTTAGAATATGGTGAATACTACATTTGGTTTGGTACATCCACTATTTGAAAGTGATCAACATAAATGCTATTCCTCTGGTTATGTTGTCCATAAGTGTGAGTTTTGCTTTTCTTTCCATGTAGTAAAATCCTCCTATTTGACTTTTCATCACTGGTAATGACCTTAGTTGTTGGGTGATGCATTTCACTTCAGTCATAGGCAGGATATGGCTCGCCATTAGCTTCCGAATGTTCCCACTAAACTGTTCTGAAGTTTGAAAGACCTGAGACATCGCCAACGCTCCTGGGACAATGACTAAAGCAATTAGGGTTAGGTAGGCGAGACATATGCTTAAATAAGATAGGATTGATAGTCGAGCGCAATGCGGCGGTTGCAAATACTGAAATGCAGAGTGCTCCGATAGCTCCGTACTTGATGGAAGGGACGAACATAGATCCAAAAGTCGAGTTATGGAGATCATTTAGGAGACGAATGCCACGATAAACTTGGACACACTTCTCAACTTCTGGAAGCAGCTTGCCTCGGGGTAGGTAGCATGCCTTCTCAGGCCATTCAACGCTGCGTTAAAAAAAAGGAATTAGTGGTTAAAGAATTGTAAATTAAGAAAGAATTCACAAACACTAGTACCTTGCTTTAGTCAGCCAGAACCTAATCGTTTGAATAGACGGAATGAAAAGAATGAACTGGGCCATGCTATGATGAGCAAATGTCGGAGAAATAATTATCAGAAACATCGTGTAAGCCAGTCGTTCACAAAACAATTTCAACGAATCCATGGCTAACAGCAGCGTTTGAATAATGCAAGCTGCTATACTAAGTCCAAGCGTAACTCGAATGGCGGAATATAACAATTCCCGGGGTTTATGAGCGCAAAGCGTCGTTATCCCAAGATGAGAGGTACCTGAGAACACAGAGTTTTTACATTATTATTTTTTTAAGTAGCGGAAGCTACTTTATGCATTTGTCCTGTCTGTCTGTCGTCTGTCTGTCTGTCTGTCTGTCTGTCTGTCGTCTGTCTGTCGTCCTTCAATAACTCAGGAACTACTGGACAGATTTCAAATCTGTTTTCAGTTATGAGTTCCCCATGATCTCTTATTATTATTATTTTTACACAGCAAAAATTATTAACGTTATAATTTATGCTATTAATACTAATACTAATTAATACATTAATATACTACTATATTACCGTATTTGATATTGATACTTCCAACTGAATTCGTAAGCTGAATGTAGTCGGTAGCACACTTTTCTAGGGATATTTCGACTATGAAAATCATTGTCCAGCCTATTAGGATGAGCATATTTAGGATAGCTAGGTTTTGCTGATGAGTTGCAAACTTATGTCTAGTCTGTATCATCATGAAAATGGCATTAGCAAATACCATTGAAATTGTGGCAAAAACAATGCAACGCCTACGGTTGGAATCATTTCTTACAAGTGTTCCAATTTCCAACCTAGGAGACAGATTCAGACGCGAGATGGATTTAATAGTTCCATACAGAATTTCAAGTTCCTTTTCGGTTAACATTGCTTTATCGACTGAGATGGCAATGAAGCTTTAAAACCATAAAAGAAAGTCCGACATCGGAAATTATACCGAGGTTTGTGATTATTTCTCCAATACTTCGTTAATGATATGGTATGATCACTGTCATTTTGTGACTCCGAAAGAGTCAGACTAAGCACTCTTCCCCCCATTTTATATAATGTTATATTTCGTGTCTGGCCAATAATATCCAATATCTGAAAAACGCCCACAACCCACACAAGCAAAAATTCACAAACCTATTTACTTTTATAATTGTCGTTAATCGTTACACTCATTCCCACACTTTTAAGCTAGTGAAGCAGAACTATAAAATTAACTTGTGACATTTTGAGAGTAAACATTGGCGGAGCTCGTTTTGCTAAATGCTATCGGACATATTGGCCACGGCTGGATGAGAAATTGCCAATTGGTAACATACGTTGGAAAGAAACAGAAACTGATTTGAATTATTTGGGACGTAGAGAAATGCAGACTATAGTAGTGTGAATCGGGCAATAAATAGAAAGTGTATCAAGGAATGCTGTGGTTTCTCGATATTTTCATTCATTTCATTAATCTCATTATTCTGGTGGAGGAAATGGTGTCTCATTAGCAATTAGAAATTTTTGTCGCTAAACTAAAAGGTAAAGCAAAAGTAAAATCGTGACAGCAGGGATACTTGTAATTAAGTTGACTTTAGTACACAGCTGGTGGTGTCAGTATATATCAGGGACGCATTAGACGATTTGAAAATACGCTCACTTAGAAAAATAACAACTAGCTGTAGCAGAGTAATTCTGGTGAAGACCATTCGGATATTCTGAGTGGCGAAATTATAACGACTTATTCAGCTCAAATTCTTCTTCTGTAATGAGTTTTTTCGTGCTTAGTGTACTACTTTGCCTTTCAGTAATACACGGTGCAAAAGTTATAACTCGCAAATACTACAACATCAAAAGTTTGGATGGATCAGTAAGCCCTGTAATTGTCGGAGGGCGATGAAAGCTTGTAAACTTTTGAATTATAGTTTTTGACAGTTGGAGGGGACAATTCTGCCGGCGTCAAAATTGTTACGGAAGATAAACACGGAAGCGATCCGAGGCAGCTGTTCTACATAGGCGATGGTATGACTTGATACTGCGATTCAGATTAAGTTTTTCGCAAACTTGACTGCGAGTTCTAATTTAAAGGAACCGACTCTCATCTTGTTAGTCCAAAGTCACAGAACGCGTTCTCAACGCTCCTGATTGGACTCGATGTACCGTCAAGTTTATTATTTCAACAAGTTAGTCAATCAAGTTGCAAAACTTCGTTCACTTACAAATAGCAAAAAATTTATTTCCCTAGCACCACAATATCGGGGCTCGCCATCAATGGTGGATGATTCACGACTTAGGCAACAGTAGCTGGAGCTTACAAAATGTCAGAACTGGTTTTTGCCTAACGAGCAATGGGTACCGTAAAAATTATAATACTAGCTAGCGCTTCTAACTTTATTCGAAGTTGTCACCGCGCGCTATTACTAGAACAGTCAATTTTTAGCAATTTGAAACCATCCACGTATTAATTGGAGCTTTCATTTATTCCAGCAGCATTTACATTTCCCAAGATGTAATATTCAATCACTATATTTAAAATTACTTATTTTATTTGGTTCATAGGCGCAAAGTACACAGGAAGGCTGAATTTGCAAGATTTAATTCAATATTTTGTTCATTTTCAATTTTAGCTACACAAGCTGCAGCCATTTTCATTGTAAATAATAAGGATTAGTTGTAAATGTGAACAAATGTACCATAATTGTTTGTAAATTCATTTGATTCTTACAATGTTTTCAATTACGTCTTCAAAGTAACTTTTATTGGAGAGGCGCAATTTGGATGAATTTCTCTTAAAAATGAACAAAAGTTTGCTAAATAACGGATTTGATTTTTCCTTTGAAACGATTAAAAAATTTGTTGCAAATTAACTGTTTAGTTATAGACCTTATTTGTCTAATACGTGACATTCTGCTGGTTTACCTAGTTGTTGCAATACGCTTTAGTGTTTTAGCCTACCGAGCTTACTAAGTGAGTTGTCCAAACTCGAAAACCGCGCTACAATTAGAGTATGCGCTTCTATTAAGAATACGCGCCATTTTTACGGCAAATCTGACTGGAAAACTCAAACTTCATAAATTTTCTGATGTTAAATACTATTGATTCGCAGGATGAACATGCAGGGTCTTGGTACAGTCTGTGATCGAAGTTCGGCCAATCAAACTTGGATATTGATTGAACCGTAAACCAAGGTTCAAAAGCCACCAATCACTGATTTGGCGTATGTTGCAACTTTATCAATTTCTATGAAACACTAATTTTTGAATCGAAATTGCAAGTTTGAATGCTATTTTAAATTGGTTGAGAAAATTATAAATAATTTCGAATAAACTATTGGAGGGTTACACACATTTATTTAAATGTTTTTGCATCAACTCTAGTCTTAGAACCCGGCACTGAAAAGTGTGACTTCAATAGATGTAAATGACACTGAAACAAGTCTTAATGCTACTCTCTAGAAAATACGTGGCCGAGATAAAAATTGATGTGAATGGTGAAAAGGATTTTCCTTTCAAAAAAATGTTACAATGTAAATATACGTGCCATATAAGTTAACGTAGCGTTTTCATATTTGTAAGTCATCCACAGCCGTTGTTCCTATAATTAATTATTGAAAACATCCGTGACAAAATGTAACTTGATGAATTTGAACAAATATTCGTAGTTGAAACATGGGATTTGCAATTTGCACGGGTGGCGGCAGTAAGCTGTAATATTAAGTTATTCGAAACTTTTTCTTTACTTAAATCTTTACTTCTCCTTTCTGCTAAAGCGCAAAAGCAAGCTAACATGAGGATTCAAAACACTCCAGCCTGTGAGGTGTGTTCGATTTTCTTAATCAACAGATTGTACGTATGAAATATGAAAATCACGGCCATCAACTGTATTTGTCACTTCATTTTTTTTTAGGTTTGAATTCTCCTTTTTATCATTCAAAATTTTCTGCTGACCGATTCGCTTATATTTTGTTACTTGAACTTACCTGACTGAGACATTTATTCTCTATTATGCTGATATTGTGAATCTTAAATTACTCTTGCTTATGAATATCTTGGCTTATTACATCGCCCAGCTCAATTTGTTTGTTTTGTGATGTTTGTCTGTGTCCTTACTCATAAAGCATAATATTCTATTCAGCAAAGAATACTATTTGAATGTGATCAACATAAACGCTATTCCTGTGGTTATGTTGTCCATAAGTGTGAGTTTTGCTTTTCTTTCCATGTAGTAAAATCCTCCGATTTGACTTTTCATCACTGGCAATGACCTCAGTTGTTGGGTGATGCATTTCACTTCAGTCATAGGCAGGATATGCCTCGCCATTAGCTTTCGAATGTTACCACTAAACTGTTCTGAAGTCTGAAATACCTGAGACATCGCCAACGCTCCTGGGACAATGATTA
>VNWY01000413.1:0-45661 GCA_009869845.1 Pseudachorutes palmiensis | reverse complement strand
CCCCCATGGGCTAATAAACGCCTCATTTTATAACCTTTCATGTGACGAGCTCGTTAAAAGGGGTCAAATGAAGACAACGTAATTAGGGACTCACTCCATCATGAAATTGCGAGTATAAACTGACATGGAGTGTCAAAGGCCAGAAGGCCTGGTTGAAAGGGCTTTATTCTAAATGTAGGATCATCACCGCATTGTTTTAAAGGATATGAGGGGCATGTTTTTACTTTTGTTAAACTTTGCAGTTGTAATTTTGGTTGTAATTTAGTGTGTTGCATGGAGGCGGGAAGTTTGTACTATTTGAGAACAGAGGGCTGAATATTTCTTTGACAAATGGTAGTAAACTTGATCAACGTCAGGCTAGTGAGTTCCGTAGTTTCATTATAACTTTGTAATGAATTGCCTCCATCTTCCTTGCTGTTTACAAACACTAAATATTTCCACTGCTTTCAGGTCTTAAGATCTTAAGGATCCTAAAGCTCATCCCATCCGGAGTCTCAATTTTTCCTTCAAATTTAATGCTCCATCCCGCCTGACACATTTCCTATTTACTTTCTCCTACCCTCTTGAAGAAAGTTTTAATTGAAACTCTCACGAAGAGATTGGGAAGCTTGGGATCATCCATTGTGTCGCTTAACCCACTCACAGGGTAACACACACCCTCTTCATTAACACGATTTTATCAACTGTGTGCGTTCCAAATAAAGTTTCAACGCTATCCTTCTTTTACAACTTTCAATTTCCATCTCATCAAAAACGAAAAGGATTCAAAGCTAACAACTCATTTTCTTTGTCACCCGGGAACTTGGGATTAAACTGACTTTGACTTTAAACTGGGGGATCGTAATTTAACTCAACTTTTTGAACAAGGTGTAACCAAGTAGCAGAAGTCCTTAAAACGTATTTTAATCCAAAAGAAAACAGAGTGGAAAATATTCTTTGACGCTTGATAATTGGACACTTTTTCTTTCAAGTTGAATCTCAATTACGTGGTTTACGAAAAAAAAAGGTTGAATGGTTCCAAGGGATCAGAAGACAAAGACTGAAAAAACGTTTTGTTGTCAAACCACTTTGGTTTTGAGATATAAAGTCACAACCGAGTCACGAATTACGTTGTGATTGATTGGTTTTTAAAATTCCCTGTGTTTCTGCGAAACTCGGTGCTAAAGACAAGCACGTAAGTGATTTACTGGCGTCATTGGGAGACTCAGAAATCAAGAACGGAAAATAAAATTTCGTTTCAACTGGGTCACCACCGCCGCATTTGAAACCTACGACTTCAGAACACGGACTGAGAGACTCAAGTACTGTTTTGAATATGAAACTAAACGAAATGGATTGAGCTAGAGACTTGATTACCTGGTGGAAGGAGTACTGTGCCAATGTCAAAGGCTCCACCGACTAGCATGAAAAGACAAAGTGGCCAGCGACGACCCCAGCGATCTATCAGGAGCCAAACAAGAAAGTAGCCAGGAAGCTCGACTGCAGCGCTGAGGAAGAAGCTGAGTATAAGGGCTATCTCCAAGGCTCGGTCCATAGTAGCTCAGCCCAACGTAAACAGTGCAGTTTGAAAACCTAAAGAAAGGAACCCAAATTACGAAATTTCTAAAGATCCTCTCGTAGCCTAATGAAGCATAAACAAAGCTTTTTACTGGAAAGAAAAACCACTTGAGTTTGTTGTGAAAGGAAAGCACACGCATGTAATTTGAGTCCACTTCTTACTTTTAATGAAGGGATCGCAAGTCAATTAATTTCGAGTCTCTTTTCAATATGTAAGAAATTGAAAAACTTTGGAGAGGAGAAGTTAATCTGCGCCCCATTAATTGAAGCATTTCCTCTGAATTAATTCCTGAGATTGAAAAAGTTGGGGGCTTGTAGCAGCTTGTGTTGGAGTGTAATTAAAGGTCAGAGGGTGTCACAAATTTCATTGGAATTGGAAAGGGGCTGAGGTGTTGGAAATATGAGTCCATAAATCAGCCCACCAGAGTTTCATCATTATCCTTTTTCTTCCAAAAATACAAGTTCAAATGATCCCCCGTTTTCACTTTCTCCTCTTCTGCTAGGCCCAGGGTGAAAACTTCCTTGTAAGGATCCTGAAACTAAGCTCGTGTGAGCATATTTTGAGTCAGTTCTTTAGTCTTCTCGACTTTCTTTGGTAGATTTATGGAGAACCCTCCAGGGGTGGGACTTCCTATCTCTGATTCTCATAAAACCAATCGACTGAAGTTAGAAGTTTACCAACAAAGCGTCAGGAGGATCGTCTTTAGCCTCATATTTGGTGTTCGAAACAAGTCACCTAGGCCTCCGTTTCTTCCTTCATGGCCCTTAATGGCCTTTCGATGATGATCCTGTAAGTGGAGTCACATTAAACTATGCCTCAAATCCATTTCATTATTTTGAAAAAAAAGAGAACTTTTCAAATCTCCCGCTGAGAGAAACTTACGGCTGAGCTGATCTTGTCAACCACATCTTGAGGCAGCGACCTTCCGTTCATACGAGCCAATTCTTGGAGGGTTTTGAGAGCCTCTTTCCCACGGCCTTGTGCCAAAAGCCATCGGATAGATTCTGGCAAAAACCTACAAAATAGAGGAAAGAAAAGGATAATTAATTAGTGTCAAAGGACTCATTAATTGAGAAATGAGTGGGAGTTTCAAACGTCAATAAAAAATTAATTGAATTCACTTAAGGAAAAAGTAAAAATGAATCCAAAGAATAAGTAGAGATTAATTACAAAAAGAAAGTAACTATTGGGAGCTGAAATTCAGGTCGGTAGACGCTTGAATGAATAAAAGAATACAAATGAATAATATTGAGATCAAAAGTTGACCTCAATGGTGATCTTGCACTGCCCAACATATGAAATAAAGTGTGCATAATTGATTAAGGTCCCCCACGGGACAGCTTCATCGTAGCTACACGTATATTACATTTTAAAAAAACTTTTTGCCCGAATAAAGTACTCCTATCCGGTCTCGCGGAGAATATTATTTGGTTAGATTTGAACAGATTCAGAATTTACGTATTTGAACGTGTAAAATTGGGCCAGGAAAAGAAAGCATCGGGGTTACTTTAAGCACGCTGTTTTTCTCTTAATTTAAGTATAATATTGAGATCAAAAGTTGACCTCAATGGTGATCTTGCACTGCCCAACATATGAAATAAAGTGTGCATAATTGATTAAGGTCCCCCACGGGACAGCTTCATCGCAGCTACACGGATATTATACATTTTAGAAAAACTTTTTGCCCAAATAAAGTACTCCTATCCGATCTCGGAGAGTATTATTTGGTTAGATTTGAACAGATTCAGAATTTACGTATTTGAACGTGTAAAATTGGGCCAGGAAAAGAAAGCATCGGGGTTACTTTAAGCACGCTGTTTTTCTCTTAATTTAAGGCTAGGGAATTTTTTATTTGAAGCGATAGTTGTAAAGCTATTGATACTTACGAGGTTCGAAAGGAAGACTAGGAAAGTTTTCCTGTTAATCCTAAAGAGTTCATTTGTGCAAAGTTTTGTTAGTTAAACTGACCCTATGTAGAGAAAGTAGAGAAGGAATGGGACCGTTGTGTAGAGTGACAAGAGTCGCCAGTCCCTTTCTAGCCATGCAATTAAAGGCAGGATCATCATCCCAGCGACATAAAAGAAGCTCGTCATGACAGTGACAAAGGAACGGTAGCTTGGCCCCACCAACTCCAAACCTGGAAACAAATGGTCCTTTTAGTTTACTCAGAAGTAGTTGTTTATTGTGTATTCCCATGAGGGAATCTGCCCCTTGTCCAAACACACTTTCCTCTAATTAGTCAACAGACTGGACAACTGGGGTTGTAATTATCTTAATTGATTGATCAAAGAATACATGCTCACAGATGATAAATGGGATTTGGTAGATGGCTGGAACAGTGAGGCCAACACAGACACGGCAAAGCGTCCAGGTCCAAAAGTCACTAGCAAAGACACATCCAATGCCACCAGCCATTTCACACGCCAAACATGCAAAGTAGGTCCCCTTCCGTCCAATCCTAATAAAAGCCCAAATTAGACTTTATATAGGAAATCCAAATGGCAAATTGAAATGGATTTCCCTGCGTCGTTTGTCTTTTAAAACTCATTCATCCGGGATAGGAGGAGGAAATCCAGATTTATTGGAGAAAGTAGAAAGTGCGTATTTTGTGTGTGTCTTTGAACAAGGCTTACTCAAGCGGAGACTCAATTAGTTAAACTTTGATTTCGAAAGCACAGCGGAGGAGGGAAACTGAAACACTTTCTGAATTTAGATTCGACTCTTCCATTATTATCCAGTTAGATTGCTTTCCTAAAGACATTGGGAAATTCAGATTCTTACAAGTCGCTGAGCACGCCAAACAGAAATACGCCAAATAGACCACCAAGATTCACCAAGAATAGAGCCAATGTGGGGTAAATCTCACGCCCACAAACCAAATCGAACTGCAAAAATGAATAAAAACTGTCATGAGTCAAACTAATATAGAAGGAAGACTTCGGGGAATGCGATGCCAATTTGCGAAATTAAAGCAAGCTGATTCAAATGATGAGTCAGGTCGATAAGTTTACTTTACATCAGCTTCCATTCATTTTTGGAAACTTGAATCCAGGCTAAAGTTTTTCAAATGCTTGGGAGTAACAAAGGTGAGATTTATTCATACGCTTAGGAATCAATTATCAATTAGGACCAAAATATAGCAATAACCGAAGAAAACCAGACGAGAACCATGCTGTCATCTACACTGGAATTATGCAATTCACGTGCTCCCATTGCCCAGAGCCAAAGCTAAAATGTAATATTTTAGAAGAATTTTAATTTTATTTATAAATTAATCATAACTGTAGGAATCAAGTGGAATGTTTCTTCGTTCATGGACCACCAGATACCATACAGAACCAGAAGAGAAATTGAATAGTGCCAAATACTTTTGTTAATAAAAATTTAATTTAATTAATTTGTGGTGTGTGGGTTGCTCCCATTTTCTTAATTCGATTAATCCGACTTTGTTATTGCATTGGCGTAAGCAGAAATTCAGTTTCAATTAAAAACAATTGGTTTCCATATTTCATTACCAGTGTTTGAAAAAATACAGAATGAAATTGAAGACGCTGTTTTTAGTGCTGGCCATCTTGGTTGCTGTTGCAGGTTACTTTCGAACATACCAATTCTTGCAAAGCATTTTTTTAATTTTATGTTACTCTTACATAGAAATTGCAGAGGCGCAAGATTGTACTGTTTGTTCTATCTCGGGACCTTCCATTGCCCAGGGATGTTGCACCAAGCAAGGACACAATGGAGGCATCTGCTTTCGCGGTGCAGTTAAATGTTACTGATATTCTTCCAACTTTTATGCAAAGAAACACCTTTGTATGAATAGATAGCCTGGCGAATTTTTAAATATTCTGGAATAAACAGGGCTATGGCTATGGGAAGCATTGGAACTAACGGTTACACTTAATTTGATAATTTCATTGTATTTCAAATTCAAACATTATGGAATATCGTTTGCTGTCGCCTGATAATCTTGTTGGAAACGGAAATAAATTATTGACTTTGGTGCCATAATCAAGTTGGCGTGTCATAAACTTTGTTCCAAAGACTACTATAACGCGCTTTAATAGGAAAAACAACACGTGTGCTGGATGAATGGTCGGAATTGTTGAAAAAAATTATGCGCAAAAATAGCTTTGTAAATAATTCATGCAATTTTTTCAATTTTCAGACCCTATAGGCAAACAAAAACTAAAAAATACCCGGTGGTACCAAGACAAAGGCTCCTGTATTACTTTATATAGATAATAAACTAGAAGCAATAGCAATGCAAAAGGGTAACCCGTCATTCAGTTACATTCAATTTTCGACAGCTTGACAATGATAACTTTCTAATCCGTGTTAAGGGATTTTCTATTTGTAAGAGACACTAGACTTGCGAATTGACGTTGCTTGATGCATTGACGTATCACCCATTGCCCGTGCGGAAAGCGGATATATTGCCTCAATTCCAGTGGAGTGTTTTCCACTGATAAACCTCATGACCATACTTTTTAACGTTTCTATCATTGTCAAGAGATTGACTGATTTAAACTGAAGTGGAGAGCGAGTGTCCGGGTTCGTGAGGGTTCTGCAGCACTATAAATACGTGAATTCAATACTTTTTAGTTCATACTTCAGTGAAACCAGTCCAGCTTGGAAGATGTCTTTGAAAATAGCACTGAGCCTTATTGGCATTGTTTTATACATTTCCAACGTTTTTTCAGTTGATGGCCATGCTATGCAAAACATACCTGCTTCACGCCAACTCAAATCCAAGGAATGGATAATCAACAACTGCGGATTTCGTAATTCAAAATTTCATAAACGTGAAATTGACAAAATGAAAATAATTTAATGTTAACAGGGACCGATACTTGGCACATTGGAAAACCTCAACCAGATGACGGTGTTGCAAACTGCGGCGTATGTGGGGATGACTTGGTACTCCCAACACCCCGGCCAAACGAATACGGTGGACAATTTGGGAAGGGCGATGTCGTTTCAATCCACCGTGCTGATAACCTACTCCATGTCCAAGCGAAGCTTCCTTATCCTCACGGAGGTGACCTCTACTGGCGAGTTTGCGACAACGTGCTCAACGAAACTCAGTCCTGCTTTGACCAGCATTTAATGCAAGTTGTGAATGCAACCACGGCGAAGGCTGCGGATATCATATGGGAACCAAATTCTCCTTACGTGAAAGTCACGACCTTTGACCCACCAGCATATTGGGTGTCACTCTTTGTCGACGTCTTCCTTAGAATCCCTGATGGCCTTAGCTGTGACCGATGCGTCATTCAATTCAACTACAGAACAGGACTAGAGCGAGAAAATGAAACTTTCAGGAGTTGCTCTGACGCTCGAATTCTTCCAAAGGGAGCTCCTATTATGCTCCTAAGGAATGTGAAGCATGACTTATGCTTGGGTCTCAAGGACCCACAGAACTCCAAACTACTTGAGCTCACTCCATGCACTCCATCAGCTGCCAATCGACTGCTTCCATTCCAACACTGGGACAGCTTCGAATCGAAGAAGAATTCAATCAGTTTTGAATCAAATGGGAAGTGCATTGCCAACTATCCTGGGTGGAACCCAATAGAGCAAAACGGCTGCAATGACTCACTCGAGCAGAAGTGGATGACGAAAGTGCGTAGGGGAGGTGCGCAAAAGAAATCATTCCAATTTGTTGGTGGAAGAACTGGGCTGTGCATGGATGTCAAACCTAATGGAAAGATATTGGAAGTTGTACAAACTGAATGTCAACAGAGCAATGAAGCTCAATTCTGGCAACCTTACAACATTTAAAGTATCTAATTATGCATAAACTGATTTAATCATAATCTAAAACTGTAAAATGTCCACTGAGAATTAAATCCATCGTATAAAAGAAGCAAGGCATCTGTTTTGCGCTTTTATTTTTTACGTGCAAATAGATCAAAATATGAACAGTGAAAACAATTTGGAAAATTCTGGAGTCGTTCTGAAGTTAGCTTTACTTACAAAATTGTATCAATCGATGAATCAACCGACACTTGGCTCTACATACTTCAGCGTTATATTATGACTTTACTTTACGCTTTGGTGGATTTAGAAGCAACTACAATAAAAAGCAAGGGCATTCTCTCCTGTTAGAATCGTCATTGCATTGCTTCTATTTCATCAAAAGTACGGCTAGAATTGCTCTAACGTAGGGTCACATAATCATAGGCCTTATTTATTAAGACATGGGCCTCAGGACTTATCAGGAATCTATGTAATGAAGCAAGATTAAGATAATCATTCACCTGTAATTTCCACAATCTTCATTTTAAATCCTAAATTGGTATAGATAAATGGCTCAATTTTAAATTGACGTTAAGCCAAATGTATTAATTATAGACTGAATTCAAATTTTAAAATTAATACCAAGTGCATTTAACCAACTTCTAAGCAACATGAATTCATTCTTGAATATAATGTTGTCATCGACTGAGCTTTCTCTTTGGACGCGAGTTTTGAATTTTCCTTCTAAGGCAAAACTCGTTCCATTTGTAATTCGAAACGAGCAAGTTTTCCCAGAAGAACCACATCCTGTAGTAAAGGCTTTCAATTTCTTGTCCCTACTTGTGGAATGGGCACAGTTATTTTTCCTCATTGTACAAATACCTGCAACGCTTGGAGTAGGGAACAACCTACGCCTGGTATACCACGTCATTCTCATCCTTGTATTCGCATCCAGCGGAGTTGTAAAGTTATCAATGCGCCTGTATACTGCAGAATTCATTGCTTTGGTCAATGCCATTTTCTTTCTGGCTAAGCCAAAACTTGGCCCTAAACCACTTCGAGAGCGATTCGCCACTGCCATTATAATCTTATGGGCAGCTGGAGGGATCCTGACGGCAATTTTGTTCCTGCTACTAATGGATTCCCCCATTTCAGTATACCCAGCGATTCGGAATTTGTGGATGTCAAGATGGATCTTCAGTGTCATTGTCATGGTCGTCTACATTGACATGATATCCACCGGCGTCTGCGCCTCGACTTCAATTTACTTTTCCACCCTTACAATTGCATTATGCGCAAAGGAATTTTGGTAAGACGTCAGAGGGGTCGTCACATATGTTCTTCTAAATTACTGATTTTACAGCATAGACTCGTTAGAACGTACGGATGGAGTGGAGTCTACAACTGCAAAACTGAGCAGAATTCAGAACTGTATTCAAGGCTACTACCAGCTTCTTCTGGTGAACTACTTGAGTAACGTTACTTTTGGAAGGATGATAATTCCTGTATTCAAGTGTGGATGGGCCATTTGCCTATCTGTTTCAGCCTCTTTCCTCATTCGCTGCTACGCCCAAGTAGATTTACCTACGCTGATCCTAATGAATATCTTCTGTATCGCGTCATTTGTGTCATTGGTACCTGCTGCCATTGTCATGTCTGCTATTTTCAGCATTTCTGATGAATTCCAGCCACGCATGCTCCACGCTATAGGCAGCATGGGGTCATACAAAGGACGAGGTTGTCATTTACGTCAGATTAAAGCAGTACCAAGAATGTGTTGCAATATTGGTGGCTTATATGCTATGGAAAGAGAAGCAAAACTTACATTCTTGGATTCTGTAATTAAAATAATCGTGTATCTCACACTTCTTTAAAGCACAAGGGAATCATGAAGTGGAGCATATTTATCGTTCTTACAAGTGAAACGATGTCCCGATAATTTCTCTCACTTCACTTTTTATTTGTTCAACTAAGTATATAGTTTAGGATTAGATATGGCAACTTGATTGAGCATAATCAAACATTATCGACGCCGTATATTTCTTACATTAGCCTTTCCTCGTTTAATTCTGAATAGTTTTACTATCGTTATAAATAAGATTCAGTAATTATATAGAACTCCACTTAACATTTAGAGAACAACTGCTTACTTTTGAGCATCATTACACATTATCCAAGCAAACATTTGCAAGAAAACTAAGGCTTTATCTAGTCTTTTACTACTTTCATGTTTTTTCGTGTTAGACAGTCTACAGACCCCTGAGTTCTTTCTGCATATGGTAGAATACAATCCAAGAACTGTTCCACAAATTGAAGCGTCACAATAAAAGCACACAACATATAGGAATTTAGTGACTTTATGACTAAATACAATACGTCAAAATTAAACTCCGCCCTGTTCAAATTGTTCAAAAAATTCAAATACTCAATCTGGATGGGATTATGGACTTTCAGTATCTCAATTAAACTGAAATTATTTATTGCATGAAGAAAGTCATTTCAAAAGTAATGCAAGTATGGTTTTCTGGCTATTGATACTTGTAAAAGTGCAAAAGTTTTGCCGTTTAGGAGTAATGTCAGTTTTTACGTGATACATTACTTTCGAGTTGTCAATAACTTGTTCAAGAACAGCAGTCGTTGCAAATGCAAACCATATTATTCCTTTTGAAGCCTTGAACTAGTAATTTGACCAGTTAAACTTGGTAAAGATAAAATCCTTTAGATTCTAGCACCCAACATAAAGCTATAAACATGAACAGGAATCTGGACGACTAACATTTGTATAGTACTTACTTCACCAAGGTAAATTGAAGCGTCGTAGCTTTTATTCAAAAAGATCAAAGCAAAACTGAAGGTTAAAAGCGTCACACGCCAATAATCCAATAATCCAATATCCAATAATCATTTAAACTACGTGATTACTATCTGGTTGTCTATGATTCCCTAGTCTTTATTCCACTACTTATCCAAATCGTGGAAATATGTACAAGAATATTTCATTAACCATTACATAGTTCCTAATAAGAACATTTGATTCGTATACCAAAGTCAGAAACTTAACTCAAGTCTACTCTATATATTTCTGCATACTCTGCCATTCAAACTATGATGCGCAGTAACTGGATTCGGTTAACTTTTTAATTACAATGAGATTAAAATGATTTATTATACGAAGGATTAATTGAATAGAATGAAATACTACTGCCAATTACAATGAAGAAACTAAACTGCTTAGACGACGGATATTTCACTGCCATTTGGAAACTTTACACTCACGTATCCTGGTCCTTTGGTGACTGTAAATCCTGCTGTTGGTTTCGCTATGGGAATACTTTTGCCGTTGTAAACCACCATAACAGTCACCTTGTCCATCTTAATGAGTGCTGCAATGGAGGATGTGGTTGCAATTAACTCGAGGTTAGTATCTTTCTTGATTCGGATCTCACTACAAGTATACATATACAGCAATTAGTACAGAAACATCCATTAAAGAAGTTCAAAAAATATTACATTTCATTTCCAGCCTTGTGGATTGTAGTGCCAACTACATTTATAATACCTACTGTTCCAATTCCATTTACATGAAACTCCACAGCCTCGCCGTCTGTCTACAAGAAAGGACATTGAAAGGTGTTATTATTATATTGAAAGAAATCCCAAAAGAATCAACAGTAATTGCACACAAGGCTCAGCTCGCTCACCACAGTCTCAAGACAAAAGGATCCTTGGAAGTAAACTCCGAAGACAAAGATGCAAAGAGTGATTCCGTTCATGTTGAATTCTTTCTGGCGAAGTGGTTTCTGTATTGATGGAGTGTTAGTTGAATTGGAGAACTGATGATCAGATCAGATCTGGGACTGCCTTTTATACTCATTTTCAACTATCAGTTACTACATGCGTCACTTCAACTTCTCATTTCAACATTAACTTGAAACCTACCAATCCTATGTGAACATGTTGACAAAGAGGTTCATAGTCGAGAATTAGAGTGCATTGTGTATTCACCTTGACCGCATGAGTAAAAATTATCGAATTTTCGGGCTAACCCTCTCCATTTTATTAAAGTTGGAAATTGTACGGATTATTGAATGAACTGTTTATCACTGGGAAACTGAAGTATTAACACGTCTTTGCACTACTTTGGCATAAAATTCCAGTCAGGATTCTTAAAGTCGCATTTAACACTCCTTAATTCAATTTATTTGAGTTGGTGTCAACATTGCAGGAGTGGATCACGACCATTTATTTGTATTAATCCCATCTTTTGCTATCTTTTCTAATATGATTTCTTCATGCGCTGATTCTGTCCACGGATTTGCATGTCTTATAGCACCCCAGCCAATGTCAGAATGTCACCACTTGAAGAAAAAGTTTATGGTCAATTTTGAAACATTGGACAAGTAACTTAAAAACTGAAGCGCAAATAAAAAGTTTTTTTCAATTTAGCACCCAAGATAGGCTGCTAACATGCAGACCAATCTTTGGACGACTATAGGTTTCGATAGTGCTTGGTGCTCCAACGGGATAAAGTGAAGCGACGTAGATTTCATTCAACAACTTCGGAGCAAAACTGAAGGTTTACAAGCGTCACATGCTTCGTAGATTCCAATGTTCATAAAAACTATGAGTCGCGAGTGGCAATAACAAGTTGTCTTGTATTCCTCAACTCTTTAACTACAGCGTAGACATTTTCACGAGAATATTTCATTAACCATTAGAGTTTTACTTTCTTTGTAATAAGCTTGATTTGAAAACTGGACTAGAAATTTAACGTCTAACTACTTTTGGTAGACGAATACTTCGCTGAAGACTATAATTCCTGTACGTATTGTCATTCACTATTCATCCACAGGTGAAAAATAGCAGAGACTATGTGGACAACTTTTACCTTGTTATAAAAATCGTAATTCAAAAGTTGAACAAGATGAACAATCAAGATCGGACTGGTGGAACTATAGGGTTGATTAAGTTTAAATGTTTGGGAGGTTAATCTGACTGAACTGCTAGAGACTAACATGCCAAGTTTTATCTCATTATAAATCCAATTTAAATATCAATGAAGATGAGAAAAGTGGCCGCTTTATTCATCTAATTCTTATCTTAAGATATGTTTTTAAAAACTCGGCTGGCCGAGAGGCTCTGAGAATTATACATATGCTGCTAGTGCTGTCGTTGTTAAAAACTATGACGCTTTCATCAGAAACTCTCATGCAAAATGACAGGTTCGTGTTTGTCTACTGATTCTTTTGTTGATTTGACTATGATTTTCTGAGCATTTGCTACCTTGATCGTTATAGCCTTTAACTTTATCGTTCTTCAAGAAACGACTAAAAATTCCACAACAATAATTATTCGAAAATGAGAAATCTTTTATAAAGTGTGCGAGTGGTATTTACTGGCAGCAGAAACAGTTGAATGTTTGGAATAGCTATCAAAGCCATCCAATATTAAACATGCTACCCGTCGAACTGCATATTTTAGTCGCCGAATTAAGCATTTACCAAAGCTGCAAAAGTCACTAAAAATAGTGATTTGCACGTTACTGGAAGTCCAGTAGCCCTACGCTTTCAAAATAAATGAGAGACCAAAATTGTTTCTGGCACACACGATATGCTTTTGTTTTGTGCCATTAAGGCTTTAGACACAACTGCTTAAAAAACGTGAAATACAAATATGTTCTTCTTTCCAAATGAATTAGCTGTCATTCAAGATTAAATTTTCAAAGAGTAAACTGCCTTCTGTCAGAACACTTTTAAAGGTAATTGAAATGGTGAGAGAATTAATTACTTAATTTATTGCCTTGTGCGGATGAGTCTTGTCCTTCACACTGTAGTTTGCAATTATTTGCAGGATGGTGAGGAGTACGCTAGAATAACATCTTAAATATTTGACAGTAATGTCAAATATAGGCATTCTGCCTATAGAAATTGTATACGCTGCAATTAAGTGTGATCAAAAGTCTCCCCAAAAACAAAAGGAAAAGAAAAAGAGAATCTTTACGAAAGTAGTTCCTGCAAAGACAAAAATATGGAGCCGTTACTTTCTTGTTCACAGTTACTTTGTAGCCAAATCAATTATAATAATAGCCAATTTCACTCTAAAAACGTATTTAAGAGGTGCAAATTTTAATTCCGCAGCTCCCTTTATTTCATAAATGATTACAATAAGTTTCATCGCCCTCACGTTCATTTACTTTCTAAACAAGACTCCAATTTTGGTGGACTTGCTAAACAACTGGCACCAAATCGAACTCCAAATTTTGAATTGGCACCACAGCAAATCAATTATTGGTAATTCTATCAAAACGTTATGGAAATATTTTTATATTGATTCGAACCTTCTAGGAACTACATCTAACAAGCCATCGGAAAGACGTTGCAAGGGAGCATCGCTAAACCATTCAACAACCGGAAGGAATAACCACTTCGTATTTGGTGGTCTCATTGTGGCAATGCTAATTCCAATCATTTTTGCATACGAAACAATTTTTCCTTTGAAATACTTGGACATTTCAACCACAATAGAGCTGTACATTACAAACATTCCATGGTTTGTCTACGTACTGCTGCGAATTGAAACTATTATTTATTTGGAATGCTTAATGATAATTGTTTTGAAATATGACCTCCAGTTACTTGCATTTCCAAATTCAGTAAACAGAATGTTGAAACTGCTCACTTTCACACCTTCAGGTAAACCTGAGCTTTCCTATAATGTCATAAGAGCAGCACAAAAGGAATTTGATGATGTAATTGTACTGTACGAACAGTTGCAGCACCTGGTATCCAGATACAACACGATATTTTCTACCTTCATTTCCTTTCTTGAGTTCCTCTTCATGCTGAATGTTAGCACTCACATGTTCGCTTCTTTGACACGCGTTGGTGAAAGATTTCTGCAAATACTGATTCATTTAGCTACCATTTTCCTTTATACATCTAAATATGCATTTTTAATCACCCAAATGGGAACTGCGCAAGTAAAGTCAAATGGTCTTAAAACCAGTTGGGCTAAAGCACTTTATGTGAAAAAGACATCGACATTTCTTCGACCGCCATTATTCGTACGACGAGATAAATCAGTCTATCGTTTGACTTTTCTGCAGTTCTTTTGTCCCATTCTATTCTGGAATGGACGTTTCCACCTTATTTACTCAACAAGCATCCTTGCTCTCTGTGCCACTGTAGTCAATAATGTCACGGTGTTGTTGCATATATTCTGAGCAATTCAAATCTTATCAGTTAATTTAAAATCAAGTTAACTTGGCTAGAATCAAGTACCCTGAATTCATTCGACTAATTTCAAAATAAAAATTTCAGATTTGGAATCTGGCAAATGTTCATGAACCTTCCCTTAGGATATTTGGGTTGGTCTCCGATGGCATTTCCTTTTATTGAAAATACTAAAATGAATTTTGTTGCTGTAATTTTAATAATCAAATACTTTGGACGTCGCCAACGGTTAAATAAATTATCAGTCTTGTTATTTGTCAATTGTCTACTTAATGGTACAATTGTTTGTCAATCATTTTTGAATAGTTGGCTACGGTTGAAAAGGCAAAGTGTATGCCCTGTACTCCTAGCCCAAACGCTTTTAAAATAATTAATTTAATTAATTTAGATTAATTAATTTAGATTACGAAAAAGAAAACTCCAAAGCCCAAGACCCTCTGAATCCACAAACTGCGAATGGAATAAATATTTTCCCCTAGTTTTGGATTCGGACTTATTACTTCGGAGCGGAGTTGTGCCCGCCAATCGTCCGCCCTTTGTCCTGGGAGGACAAATTAAATGCTTTTTAATGTTATTCTAAATTTGACACTAGGTCAAAGGTCTTACAGGTTGGCCGGAAGTGACTTTTGTAAAGAGCTTATCATACTTAATTTTAGTCAAGTTCTTTATCAAATAGAAAAGCCATTTTCAAAATCATGTTAACCTTTTGTCAATCGTAAAATTGTTCTTTGACTTTGTTTGAACGGAAGATGTTTCTATCAGTGTGGAAACGAAATGCATCAAGTAAATGAACATGAAACACCATAAATGTATTGCTACTAGTCCAATAATGGAGATAAAAATAAATAAAGTTATAAAGGATCAGTTGTGGAGTCAAATGGATAAAATGACCTTATCATCATAATGTAAAACCAAAGGGTCAGCTTATTTCCTGTCAGTTTGACATTTCTGTCCTGAAGCTTGACAAAGCAACAACCTCATCATCACCCCACATAAGCACTGCTAACTGAGGTAACCTCAAATCATAAATCAAATAATTAACAATAAAATAGCAGAATCCAATGTGTATATTCTTTGCAATTGCAGGGTACCGCAAATACGAGCTTAATACCTCATTCTGAAACGGATTTGCTTCTAGCGTGGAACAAAAGTAAGTAAAGTATAGTTTTGCCCAATTAAGTGTAATTAATAACCTTAATGTGTTTTAAATTGGCAGAAATGAATACTAAAAATTCCAAGGCAGAGAATCCACCTGCTGCTCAGTGGGCACCGAAGTTCCCCATGGTCAAGCTATCAGATTCAGAGCGAGTTGGCATCATCCTTCGTCACCGCGAGGATCTTATGAACTTTGTCAAGACCTTTGGAAAGCTCAACGTGTCCCATGAACTGCCGAGTGACATCGAAGGTCCACTTTCGTCGCCAATCAACCCCGCAGGAAAGGAAAAGGCACCTGAGAAACACCTAAAACTGAAATCAATTGAACTCCGGGATATGAAGATGGACAAGTTTTCCTTGAGCTTTAAAGACGGGAAGGATGAATACAGCAAGAGCAAGATTGAACTAGAGGTCATTGACCACACAGTTGCATTCACCAGGGTTGTGCTCTTGTGTCAAGACAAGAATGGTGACATCATATTCGTAGCTTTGTACAACGATGGCGCCCCCAGTGTGGTTGACCCAAGGATTCAAGAGAAGGTTGGATTCGGATGCAGAATCACGATTGCCAAGCCATGGCTCAAGGTTGCATTTGATGGGCGGACGATGATCAGAGTCGAAGACGACTGGCAGCTCTTCATCCACAAGGAAAAGAACGCCAAGAAATGTCGATTCTGCGCAAAGGAAGAGGCTCATCATAAATGTGGTCGTTGCAAAATCTGTTTCTACTGCTCCAAGGAATGTCAAACCCATGATTGGAAAATGCTCAAGCACAAACTTCTCTGTGACTTTTACATCCAGCTCAGGGAGGAAATCAACAATCCAAGTGAGAAACCAGGCGAAGCTTTCATTGCTACTTTAGCCATGTGCTAAACTAAAAGGAAATTATCCAGAAAATGCTATAACATATTCTTCCAATCCCAATTTCTGTCTAGATTCAAATTCACTTGGTAAAGTTAGTAGTGGTCTAGTTTTGTCATCAAAACAAAGAGTTCAATGACACTAATTTTGCCGTAGTTGTCAAAAAATTGCTACTTAATAAAAATAATTAATAAACCCATAGTGTGTCCAGTTTTGCTATTGTGGTTTTTTTTCATCTTGCCTTGACGACGACATCAACGACGACATACATGGAGTTTATAAACCATGATTCATCGTCCTTGCCATTCTTTAACTATATAAACAACATTGCAGACTTCAATCTGCCTGCCAGCAGTTTCGAAGGTCATGACTAAACCACAAACAAAACATTGACATGATGTTCATGTCGAAAATATTCAAACTAGCTGCAGCGCAGTGGCTGTTTTTCATTTGTTTGGGTTTGTAAAAAACTTCAAAACAACATTCGAAACCATCAGAATTCAGTTGGTTTCATGCTCTCATAAGGCAATCTGGAAGTCAAAAAGTCACATTTTAACTATGAAATCAGCTAGTCAGGAAAGAACGTCTTCTTCATTAGTTTGATATTTTAACATCAGAACTTTTCTGCAATAAGCAATACGTCTTTGTCAATAGAATTAAAACAACAATCTGTTTAGTGGTATTTATGCTCTCAATGTTCAAATGAGTAGGAAATATTTCGTATTTCCAGTTTGGATTTGATCTCACTTTTTGCAATCCAGCAGAAGACATTTCCCCCCTTGCCCCGAAAAAAGTGAAGAATATTTTAGTTCTAGTTCTAAATTGGTCCTATAAACTGAAACCATATAATTCTCTTATACGACGCGTACCTACCGACCAGATAATGTCTTTGTAAACAAAGCTATACTTAAGGCGTACCTAAGTCGAAAACAAAAAAGTTTCCTGCCGTGCGACCTGAATTTGAAGGACTCTTTTTACCAGTTGTGCTACAATTTTATTTATTCCCAATGTATGTATTAGGCGCTTTTAAAACCGTATTTATATTGGCATAACTCACGGCTTGAATTAGGGATGGTCACTATAAAAGTACACTTGAATCAGCTCACGGGTCAATCCGCAGAAAGGAAAAATATCAAGTCCAAAATTTTTGACTCATAGTCCAATCTAGGATTAGTAGGATAAAATTCGTTTTAAATTATTGCTTGTTTTGAGTTAAAGTTAAAATTATGTACCAAAATAAAGAAGTGAAAAGGAAGGAAAGTTATTTCATAGACTTGTGGGGATTTAACACAAAACGCGATCAAGGGGGAAGAAATTCGATAGAGTAGTGGATTGGAATTATGATTCACCAGGGACTAACTATGATTGTTTGATCTGACTGTCTAAAAAACATCCATTCTCTGCGTTAGAGTCAGGCCGCTCGACGCTCTTTTTCGGCAAAGTTTACCCGGGGTTTTAATTAAGTTGAACGCGCACTTTAGCCGGGCTTTTAAAGTAGCCATGAAATCTACCTAGTAGTTGAAAAACAAGTCGTGAATAAATTACGAAGACATTATAGCTTCATTCATCACATCCTGTCCTGGGAAGTATATGTGAGTTATTGACTAGCATTGGACCAAACAGGTCATCTGCTACTTTCTTATTGAATGTTCATTTGACTGCTTTGGCGCACAGGAAAGATCTCACAGTAAAGAACTTGAGGCAACGATGAAGACCAAGACAAAGTTCGTAACCACTCCAAGGTTTCTTGTTTTACTATTTGCCATTTTGCACTTTCGACGGGTTTCATGTAGCAAAATAATAGATGTACTTGAATCGTTTCCTGAATGTTGGTCCTACTTGTATTCCAATGAGACCTTACAAACCTCTGGACTTTATTCAAAAACGGCAATATCTTTGCCAAAAACTTCATTCAAGCTGCATGATTTGGAGGAAGCTTTCAATCTGTCAACCATTTGGAATTCATACGTTGCTCCTAGAAGGTATCTCTACTGTACCGTGTACATGTTAGTTTACCCTATAGACTGGAAGGTGGACTGGGAAATTATGCACGAAAGTTTGTCCCCACCAAAGGAAACTCCGTGCTCTTTTTGGTTAGGAAATTTGAGAAGAATGATCCCATTTCGAGACAAACTGGACTACATTATCTTTATTCTGAGAAACCCAGAAGAATGTTTGACGCCAATAATATTGCGTTATCAATACGTCCACAACATGATTCTATTACCGAGAAAGCAGCGGTACTATACGTACCAGTTCCCAGATTTGGTGCTCCTCAACTGCTCCCTTGAGGAAACCATTCGTCAATGCTTCGACAAAACACTCCAGCAAAAGACATTAAGCGGAACTGTTTTTGTGAATCACGAGCCTTATATTATCAACTATGACGAATGCAGTACTGGATTTTGGAATAACTCCGTCAACCAATCCACCTATAGAACAATTAATGACAAATTCTTGAGAAGAGCGCTACCCTTTAGGAAGCAAGCAGAAAACTATCGAAATTTTTTCGACCTTCTGGAATATGTTGTGGCAGACGTTGTTGACATATGGGTACCCATTCGCTTATCACAGGACCAGATGAGATTGTTTATTATAACTTCGTCGCACCTTATGGCCGTAACATCGCAACTTCGACCTGGTTTTAATTTGAGAACTCAATTTGTTCATGTGAATCAAAAGTTTAACATTTATGCTACCAGATACGGTACGTCCAGGTTACAAAACTACGAGTTTTATATCAAGCCATATGACATTGGCACTTGGCTTGGTATTTTGAGCTTCACATTTTTCCTGCCGTTCTTTTTTATTTTTGTAAAATCTGGAAAGGGAGTGATGGGGAATGCATTACTTGTAACATTGGCGGTTGCATTTCGCTCGGCACCTTACGTAAGCTGGAATTTGAAAAGCGGTAAAGTTAAACCTATTTTCCAACTGACAATAGGGATATGGCTCTTGGTCATGATTGTCCTAGTAGAAGCTTATGTTGGACTATTGACAGGATTCTTGGTGGTTTACCCTTCTTGGGAAACCACTTGGTCGACTCTAAATGACATGGACAATTTCCTCGTAATTGACGACAAAGTCCATATTGACTTTTTTTCTCAATACGAGCATAAATTCACTGATATTGATATCGGGGACTTTACATACTGCCATTGCTTTGTATGGGCCAAGTTTGAATTGAAATGTAGCAATATTGAACATGATGTAAAATACTGTGAAGAGCTGACGGTTTTGATAGCAAACTACAGTCCATATGCGGACCATCTTATGATTCGAACTGACGAGAACACATGCAGACGCTTGTCGCACTTGTACATAGATTGTGAACCAGACCTTATAGGCACCATCCTGTTATTACCTACGCAGCCAGTGAAGGTAGACGTAGGTTTCAAGAATTTGTTTTTCTGGACTAAAGAGGGTGACAGTTGCTGGGAAAATGATGTATTGGCCTGTATGGAAAGCATCTATTTCTCAGTGAGCAATACAGAACATACCCTTTATGTAAGCAATGAAGACAATGTAAGGCTATTTGCGGCATATAGCAACTCTAAGGAAAAATCTAAAGGATCTGGTATTCACTATGCCATTGGGTCGCAGCGGATACCACAATATCAGAAAGGATACTTTATTGCTGCATTCCCACATGTAAGCTACGACTATACAAAAGCAATGTACAAAAGATTGCGGCTTTTAGTTGAAAGTGGAATTAAGGATCTGTGGGGAAAGTGGTACGACATTCTGAACCCAGCACGGTCAAGTAAGCTAATTAATCAGTTTGAAAATGGAAGGGAGGGAGAACCGAAAGTCCTTTCTCTTAATGGAAATGTTTCAACAGCTTTTGTATTGTATTTGTGCTGCCTCCTTTGCTGCTTTGTTTGTTTCCCAATAGAATTTATTGTAGCTACTCGATTGAGTAAAGTTAAACAGTTTGTAAGGTCTTTATGTCAAAATAATACTGTTGAAGTGTTGAATTAAAAGAAGATATTGAAACTGTATGAAAAACTTATGTTTATTAGAGTAAGTTTATTCGACATGTAATGCAATATCTGTATAGTCACTGTCACATAAATAAATTAATTACAGCCGCATACATCCTTCAAATGAACAAGTCCTTTATGCCCCTTAGATAATCTTTGGTTGACCTCAAGGAGAAAACTGGAAAATAGCAAGATAAGCCACAAAGCAGAATATCTTCATTCTCTATTCATTATACGCGAGGGATGCTATGAAGAGCATCAACCTCAAGGAAAAGCAGTGTCAAATCGACAATCAAAATAGAACTAGGACTCGTGTCTTCTCCACTTTCAAATGTATTTTTACTTCTTAATTCAAACAACTTTTCACCATTGCAGGATATTTTAAAGAATACCTAAAGCTTCCTTAACTAATTCCAGAGTCCATTCTGGTTGATCGTCGAAGATAATGTGCCCAGCATTGCGCATGAGCACGTGCGTCAACCCCCCACCTGCAGTCTTGTACCCTGCAACGTCACCCCCAACCCTCCAAATCTCTCGTTCTGAACTCTCAAACTCATTCCGACCCGGCCAGTTGATTTTAGAAACGAGTTTGTCCACACCAGAGGGCGTGATGGTAAGATCCAATTGTGCCGCAATGACGTAGACTTCTATCCCTCCACACAAGACCTTCTCAATGTCAGGTTTCACCGAAGTCATAAAGTCATTGGCCATCGATCCAAAGACAGCAGGGTTCATGAATCCGCCATATGGAATATCCCCAAGGTGAAGAGCTTTGCGGAACTCTGGTTGTTCCACAAGGGCGATGAACCCTGCAGCACCGAAGAGGTCAGTGTTGGCATTCAGGGCATTAATAGGAGCTTTGAATCCACTCATTTTGGCAAAGTAGGATAGTTCAGCTGGGTTATTAAAAAGCTGCATCCAACGCTGAGGTAAAAAAAAACACACAAAATAATAATTTTCCTGGAAACGTGAATTCAAGTTTACTTGTAGTGCTGCTCCGTATTGCCCTTGAGCTATTAAGTCCTTGATGACAGTTTCTTCAGCTTCAAAGTGTTCCACCCCTTTGGCAGTAATGAGACCAAGGTATCCAAAACCTTTGCCATATGACACTTGGTTGATTGGATCAGACCAAGGAACAAACAAAAGGATTTTCTCCAAATTGATTTTATACTCGGTGCTCCGTTCCTTGTTCTTGTCAAGAATTCGTTTCGCTATGGGTGGCGTAATATGGCCTGCAAGTCAATCATTTCATAATTAAAACTTGAAAAACTTTGCTTAGAATTTACCTCCATAGGAGCCTCCAGCGATGTAGAATTTATTTCCGAGTCGTTCCGGAAACATAGTGAAGAATTGCTGTAGAAATGCATATACGTTTTCTCCAACGTTTGCACTGCTTGTGCTGTACCCTTCTTGTGTCTCAGTGAAGCTAAATCCTGCTCCCATGTAAGCATCAACGTAGAGCACTGATTGGTTGTTGACCCAGTTCTTCTCTCTGTACTGAAACTTCCCGTCACCTACGCCGAAGGGTGACTGGGAAAATAGCGACATGAAAACTGACACTCCTGGTCCACCTTCGACGTACAGCAACAACGGGTCAGAGGCAGGGTCATTCTGTATTAGAAATAGAAACATATATAGTCCTACTCTAATAAGAGATGCTATGCTGCTTACCTGTGAAGGGAAGTACCAGAAGAACATGTGGGACTTTGTCTCTTTGTTGATTGTGATGTGACCACTGTAGCTCTCAACGTCAACCCCTTCAACCAAAGGACCTACTCTGGCTATTCTACGTCCTTCAGTTATATCCCCTGCTTCTAGCAAAGGACTTAGCAATAGTGGACCACTTCCTTTAGCTTCCATCATGACAACCACACAACTGAGCTGAAGTGATAGGAAGGAAATACAAAGGTAGAATGGCCTCATCTCTGCCGTATGTTGCTGGATTTTGTAAACTAAAGAGAGTTGATAAGGTTTACATGCTTTTATGCTTTTGATTAGTCCATAAGTGGCATTCAGATTTACATTGAATTGACAATCTCAGTTTGAATTGGAGATTGGGATAAGGATGAAGGGCAGACAATAGGAACGTCCTTGAGGTTCTATTGTGAAGGTTGGAGTAGAAAAAGTATGGCGAATAAACAAAACACTTGAGAAAATGACTTTCGATTTTATATAAAGTGGACCTCAAATAGTAATGGAGAATGACTTTAATATTTGTTCTTCAGTTGACTGTCTGCCGATGAGTTGACACTACTGACTCAAAAGATACCACGTGCCACACTTATTTGTAGCAGTGATGAACTCCAATGAATGACGCACATGCTCAGATCTTTCTACTTTAATTGTTCAAGTTTCAACACTTAATTGATCTTCATTATTTGACAAGTCACTAAAGTGTATCAATTCAACTGGAACGGTGTGTGCTATTATAATGTCAGTTCATTTTCTTTCCAAAAAACGTCAGAATTCCAAGGTTACTTGGTGCGAATAAGAAAATGTCACCGTGTAGACGGAATTTTAAGAATTGCTTCTTATTGGTAAGCTTCATTTGAACATACAATTTTAATGGAATCTCGATTAGACAGACTTCAAAAAATGTTTAGGCTTTCTTTATAGCTTATTTCGACACTTAGGCTGAGCAGATTGAGAGACTCAAGGTATGCAATCCTTGTATTAGCGTAGGCATGTCCTTGGCTGTGAACAAACGGTTCTGTTTCCCTGCCAGTGCCAACAAAGCAGTTGGATTTACGTCACTCCCAACAGCAATAACAAAACGACTCTCAACTCCAAGTTTTGCCGCGCTGGCAGCCGCTGCGTATGGGCTATCGTCACTCATTCCGTCAGTAAATATGACCATATGTTGCTTCACTTTTGGTCTCCTGTTCTTCTGCAGCTGAGTTGCACCTTGTATAACGCCCGGTCCAAGATTGGTTCCTTTGCGGACATACGGGGCAGTCAGTATCTTATTTTCCAGGTCGATTGCACTCATCTTATTATCCAGGGGAATGAACACGGTTGCTTCTGTTGAAAAGTAAATTAGAGCAACCCTACTCCCTTTGATTTGTAGGAAGGAGTTGGCTATCACAGTTGCGGCGTCCTTGCTATCCTCATACCCAGGAAGTCCGATAGTTCCTGAAGCGTCAAGTAAAATAGCCAGGTCAGTTGGTTTCTCGCAAGAGTAAGTTGTATTAACGGGTTTTGGTGGTCCTGGTGTTTTAACCATACAGATTCTATCAGCGACAGGATTCACAAGAGTAATAAGAGACCTGTAGTCTGGTACGCGGAAGGCATTCTGCCTATTATGACCAACGATAACATAAAGTTCTTCCATCGTTAGCATCTGATAGTTTCTCAGTTTGAGAAAGACTCCAATTGCGTATGTTTTGATTCCAAATGCTTCTCTATAAAATTGTGTTGGGTACAGTGCTTGACAATTCCCACAGGATCCATCTTTTCCAACCGTTACAACAAGTAGATGTTGTACACCATTTCCCCGGAGGAAGTTTCTGAGATAGCCTTGGATTTTAAAGATGGCAAACGTTGTGGCTCTATGAAACCGGAGGTAAGGAGTGAGCATTATCTTTGCGTAAACTTCCCTCCTTGTCCAAGTGTTTATCAATGGAACCCATACCCTTGGTTCGTAATTGTAATACGCAACCACCACACGGTTTCCAGGATGAGAAAGAAACTTGGTAGCTAATTCAGCTGCAAATTGTTTCGCAAGTTCCCAGTTATTCGCTCCGACATCTTCCGAGGAGTCAAGGAGAATAGCAAGGTCACTGTTGGTGCCACAGGCGGTGTAATCGTTTACAACTGCGGTTCGAACAATGCTCATTCCCCAGCCTTTCTCATCTTCTCCGTCTGCAGAAGATTCCAGCCATAGGGGAATCAATAAAAGTAGGTATCTTAATATTCCTTCCATTTCTGCAGCCACTACTTCACACCAATTCTTTTCCTTTGACACTGAATTCAGAAAATGCATGGCAATACAACAATGGAACATACAAAAACCATAAATGCAGTTTGACAATGGGCGTTATTACTGGCCTTCGATCTTGTTGTTTGTTTTCAATGTACGTTTTATTCTAAAGCCTCAAAAATCTCCTTTAATTATAAATTATCGCCACGTGCCTCTAATTGAGCAAGTGTGTCTTATCCGGATACAAGAGTATTTTGTCTCTTGGTTCCTCCAAATCTGACTGGGAGTTGGTTGACATCTACGGATACATCGATGTGCTTTTTCCATTCTTCTCGATCGTAGCCAACGACGCGAAAGGAATCTTTCGTGGAAGGCGACATTAGAGGCTTTAAAAGATTCAAAACTGGCTCAAAAAATGAAGGAGCTGGAAAACGAATGATTCAACTGTTAGGAGCATAGTGGCAGCGAGACTGCGCAATTCTTAATTGTGAGTCTTACTGTTTATTACGACCATTCTGTACCAATTGTACGGGTAGTGATTCTCGTGAACACCGATCCACTGGAAGAAAAGCGGCATACCTGTGTACCAAAATACCAGTTAGTAGTTACTTAAATGTCATAACCATGGACAAGCGAATAAGTACGTACATGCTGTACAGGCGTGCGTCCGAAGGGTAACTCCGTTGTAGTCAGCAATAAGAAATGAACTTGGATCTCCGGTTAAGTTGAAACTCAATTGGGCTGATTTCTCCTCTGAGACGTAACATCGACGCAGAGGTTCCGACACTTTCCCTTGAAGGGCTTTTCGTCGAACATTCCAGTCACCGAACGGAAATAAAAGTACAACCCTTCCTTCTTTGTCTTTTGCCGTGGTGAAGTCAATCACAAATTCATTAACATGCCTCTCGTCACTTGGGAAATTGTCTGCGTCGACTTCTTTTCTCCACTTCAGCGTCTGAGAAATTGTGAACGGAATAAGTAGAGATTATAAGATTGTGCTTCAAACTGATATGTTATAAGATATGTAATTTAGTTATATACCTTTTCCAATCCCTCTGTGGCTTTCACAATGTCAAACTTTTTGGCCAAAACCCACTTTTTCAAGTATGCGTCTGACTTCATGTACGGGAGAGTGAGTTTAGACTCTACGGCAGAGCGCAGCTTATATACAAAAAAAACGATTATTTCCCACGCTCGAGACGATTTTCAAAATGGATTTACCTGTGCCACCGCCACTTTTTCCTTTTCAGTGAGTACTGGGGGATTAGCCAATGAGAATTGTAAGTAACAAAGGAGGCAAAACAATTGCTTCAAGCGTAGTTGCATTTTGCACAGACTTTTCCTTAAAGTGATTGATACAGCAGCAATTTGTGCAATAAAGATTTCGATCACTTCGAGTTTCTGGGGGATGACGCAAGAATGGATTCCTTTTTATACTAAACACACCCTGAAATAAAACTATATAATACAAAATAAGATCCTGATGAGTTTATGGAATCAATGAAGTAACTGTTCAAAGAAATTCTGGTTGATGTGTTTTCCGGGAATTAACTCATCGACGCTGCTTGTGGAACTGGTTTTCAGCATCACAGGCAAATAGATTTTTGCTTCTTTTTTTTTCGTTTTTTGTCAGTATTTTTCCGGTTTTACGACTCCTGTGTCGAAATACGGCACAGGAGACTAACTTTCTAGGAAAGGAACTTATAATTGAATGTCAAATTCAAAATCCAAATTCAATGTAGGCATATGGCATCATCTCTTTATTGTGCAAATAAAACGCAAACATTTCTTGAAGTATATATAGTGTTGATTCAACTTCCGGCCAATCCTAACTTAATCTTACTCTACAATTCCGTTGTTCCTGTAAACGATTTTTAGCTTAAATTATATTAATTTTCTAAATATTAATTTGCAGATTTGAATGAATTCTGAATACTTCATAGCTGGGCGGTAAACCAACGTTCTGTATTACCCGATTGCCCTACTAGAGGGACTTTAGCCCTACTAGGGAGTAGGGGAGTAGGGCTACCTTGGAAAAGTAAGGGAGTAAGTCAAAGCAAAGTAGGGCTATGCCAACGCAACTAGGGCACCAGCGAACGTAGTAAAGTGGAGAAGTAGGATTTGGGGCACCATTCCCTTACCGCCCAACTAACACTAAAGTCAGCAGAATAATTTTAGCTTTGAGAAGCAACATAAGTGGTGCACAAGACGCAGATTCATTCCATAGTCATGAGTCATTGCTCCTTTCTCATGCATAGGCTGAAGTAAATAAGATGCCTTTTAAAGCTAATTGGATTCCACCCGAGTTTACTTCGGATGGATTTGACTGAGATTTTATCCTTATTCAATTCCACCAAAAACTCAACCAAGTCAACAACTATCAAGATCCCCAGAAGAAGAAACGGCATCAGGATTTTCGAATACAAGTTGACTTTTTGGGGGGCTTTGTCAAATCGCTCAACATTTAACCCCTGCAGTTTTCCCCATCTTAGGTAGGACGGAGCTAAGAATTTTAACCCATTCCTCTTGAGTGCAGAATAGAATTTGGTAATGCCGCCTGCATCGATCAGCGACATAAGCTTTCGGATATTAAGTGCGCGATGAATGCGCATAATGAAATAATTTTTCTCAGGATAAAGAGACGGGAGCTTTGTGGAGTGGCATTTGAAGTCTGGCAGATTCAGTTGGATGTATGTGGAAAAGTAATCAATTGTAAATCTGGTTACTGGGAAAATCCCGATTCTGACCGCGGACGAATTTTTTAAATAATTAGTAAGGGATCGACCAGAGAACACTTCCACATGACGCCTAAACGTACTGACATTCAACTCTTTTGACTTCAGATCATACATTAATCGCTTAGACACTCGAGAAAATATAAATTCATCAGTGGTGCTGTAACCAAGCACCCTGGCCTGGACGGGAGTCGTGGGATCCGTTAGTAACATCTTCCGTCCCGAATCAACAGCGTCTGAAAAGTTCTCGAAAATTTTGTCCGGCAGTGGAGCCACAGTAATGCTTGTCACGAAACACTCGTAGAGTGTCCTGTAATGTGATTGTGACATGTGATTGGTGATAAGCCTGAGCTTTATTGCTTCTGTCTTACCCAACGATTGTTGCCGCTAAAGAGAGAAAGCACAGCAACCTTGTGAACTTGGAAACCCCTTGGCGAATAAGTACACAGAAACTCCAGAAGAGGGAGTCAGCGAAGTTCTCTTTGTTCCCAACAACTGCCACTGCCAGCAAGCCCACAACCAGGGACAGCCAAGTCCAGTGGTCAAAGGGCAACAAGAAATCAAGGATATTAAAGACTTTGGACCATTCCTTTGTTTCATCAATTTGGCAGTAGAGGTAGTCAGTGATTACCCCTTCCGTGTACATGAGATAACCATAGTTAAAGCCATCTGTTCTTACCCAGGTGAATATTTTTGCGGGTCCAGCATTAGCTATTGTAGCCTCGTTTTCAAAATCCGAAATATGATCGACCAGCGGATCAAAAGCCGAGAGTTCGCTGAAGTTGTATCTATCCAGGACATCAGTCAATACATAGTAGAGTTCATGACTGCAATCTGGGTATTTGTTCAGTATTGCTTTCCGGACACAAGTAATCCCTGGCTGAAGGGAAGAAATGAGCCGCTTCTCCGAAAAGTCTTGATTCACACTCTGCCAGTGGGATTCCAAAGAACTTAGTTCGATAAGCTTGTCGTTATTCAACCTAGAAGAAATTGATTCTTGTAAAGGAAAAAGTGCCTTTTGTTTGGCTAAAATTCTCTGTCATTTTTGACGTTCGTTACCTGGTATTAACGTCGCTTGCAGCCACGAAACTGATCAATGGGATTGAATAACTGCTGATACTTTGACTCCAACAGATTCCAGTTCCTTCAACCACAACTTGAAAAAGCATTCCGGGAACAAGTCTGACGAAAAATCTAATGCCAGCGATTGATTTCATTGTTAGCTGTTTCTTCAAATTGCCTAGTTGAGACCCCTTTGCTACAACTAAAAAGTACATGCTGGATTCCTTGTTGATAACAATTACTCGGCGAAAGACGTGCAATTCTTTCACTTGATGGGAGTCAGTAAAATCAGCCGTGAAATCCATCTGCATGAGGTAGATTGCATAACCCCCTCTGTAGGTGGAATTGATTGGCCTCCATAACACATCTTTCTCAGCCATTTCTAAATAGACTACTTTCATGACAATGACTGAGTTCAGGGTTAGGTGTGACTGGCGGAGAATATCCAACATAAAGTTTGTAGTAGAGTCCTTGATGTAGTTTGCTTTAAACGTAAAGTACAGGAAATAGTTCGATGGAGCAAAGAATTGGAAATGAGAAATAGCAAAACTTGCTTGCAAAATGGCAAGCCCCAATAATATCAGCCCAGGTATTGGCTTCATGTCTCCTTTCGGGATTTAAATACAAAGAAAAATTGCTTATTCTTTAAAAATTAAAACTTCGACTAATTTCGTAAAAATAAAGGTTAAACAGGTGATAATTCACACAAGATTATCGCATTTGCTATAGTCAATGAATAAAATAATAACTTTCTTTACGGGGAACACTTCATATCTCTGTTAAAACTGACATTTGACTGGACCTCAGGGACTTCATGTTGAACTATTTTTATATACTGGACGGTAGAACTACTTTGTGTCTAGTCTGAATTTCTTTAGCACGATCACGTCCCGTTGGTTTCAAATTTAAAGAATTTTCAAAATCCCACAAAACTTTATTATAATACGAATTATTGGTTCTTTTGGCATGTTCATGGCAATCAGTAAATTATCCAAAGATCATCTAATCCGACAAAACTTCTTTTCCACAAAGTTCTTGTTCATTTGGCAATTATGAAATATTCACTAGGCTCACATGCAAAGGGCAAATGCAGAGTGTGCTGTAAAGGAATATGATAAAACTTGCAGCTTTTTTTTTAATCTAATTCCATGGTATTGAAAATGTAATCAATAATTATTCAAAGGAATATGTTAATTCGGCTAATTAGTCTTCTCTAGTAAATAAATGGCTTCTCTGGACATTTCTACAAAGGATCGGATCTCTTCATGACGATGACTTGAGTTCATAACTGAAAATGGTCGTTCGAAGGAGTAAAGAATTGGGAATGAGGAATAGCAGAATGTCATTGCAAAATTGCAATCCCCAACATATCAGAGTCTTCATGTCTCCTTTCAGAATTTGAAGACGAACGAAGACGAATGACGAAGACGATCTGTTTATTTTCGAGGAATTTTAGCGTGTTCCTTATAAATTCGACTAACTGAAGGAGAATAAGGTGTCAATTTACATAAAAATTGCTACCAAGAATATCTATCTTGCTTTTATTGTGGTATTTAGTATGGGAATGTGAAAGACAAAAGGGTCTCATTTATCAACGCTTTTTGTCTTCTCTATAATTTATTCAAAGTTATCCGAAAGTGGAAGATTCTTGTTTCTCCCAACAACAATTGAGCTTATCTCAAGGTTAGCCGCATTCAAGTCTGGAGTTCAAGACCGGTATAATTCTTTGCATTAAGCATTTCGTTTTTGATATAAGAAAGGATCTTAATTTGCAGTAATTGTAAGAATATCGTGAGAATGGCTGCTAAAGGAAATATTTTGGAAAGTTCTTACTTGGATATGCTTCATGACAATGACCGGGTAATTACAACAGTTATAAATCCTATAACTAGGAACTAATTTAACTTTTTGAAATAGAATTCAAAATACTTTGAAGCAATCAAACTAGCTATTGCCGAAAAGAAAAGCGAAGGGAAGAAGGCAATTGTATTTGATTTGGGAACTGGGTCTGGAATTCTAGCCATGATGGCTGTGAAAGCAGGAGCTAACAGAGTTTACGCATGCGAAGTATAAAAAAAATTCAAACAATTTCTTCACAATTGTTCAGTGTTTTTAATTTTAGAAACTGGATGTTATGCGTGGATTGGCTCATGACGTATTTACTACAAATGGGGTTGAATCAAAAATTAAATTGATTGGGAAGACTTCGTTTAAAGTTACAGTTGGGAAGGAAGAAGAGGATGACATGAAGACTCGTGCAAATATTTTGGTCACTGAAATATTTGCTTCTGGATTTTTCGATGAAGGAGCTGTGGTGGCTATCAATGATGCAAAAAGGCGTCTCCTCACGGTATAAAAGTTCCTTAGTTATTCTCGTTTATTTAAAGAATTGATTGATTGAAGATTGATTTTACAGGAAGATGCAATTGTAATTCCTCACAAGGCTACGATCTTTGCTCAAGTTGTGGATTACCCGGATGTTGCAAATGAAAACTGGATCCGACCAATGGAACTACCGAACGGGAAATTAATTAAGTTTCCTGAATCCATGAAGACATGCTCTCGTCACACTGTCATGTCCCCAGAAATCCAACTGTCCTCATTGGCCACTGACGAATTCAAACAATTTTCGGATCCAATTCCAATTTTTACGTGAGGAAGCGCGGTGTCAATTTGGAAAACTAAAATTGTTAAGCTTCATGGTTCATTTTAGATTGGAATTTGGCGTTGACCAAGTGCCAGAGACTGAAGAAACCCGACTCCCATTTGAAAGCCAATCTTCAGGACTTGGAACTGCAATTTTCTCCTGGTGGGAGTTGACAATGGCCATGGATCACGACATTGTGATTTCACTGAAACCCACGTGGGCTGGTGGAGAGCCAGAAAATGTGAGATTCCACTGGTCACCCATTGTATTCTACGGACATGAGGAATACCCACTTGACCTTGGGGTGACCTACATGCTGGAAGCTGTACGAGGTATCAAGGACATGGCATTTCGACTCTCACCTAATACCCCTGGATCCACCCAGCCAATGCCCAATCCGAAAAAGAAGGCGTGTAATTGCGGATTTCATGTCGAAGTGCATCCATTTCAAATAAGAAAATGGAATGACCGGGAAATTATGAAACAGTACATTGCCACCCTGGCGTCGATGCTCCCAAACAAGTCTGCAAAAAATGTCCTTTGTCTCACCGATTTTCGTCAAACAATTTTACATATTTTGGCTTACCACCTTGGAGCAGCAAAGGTCTACGTGCTCCAACCATCATTTGGGGAAACTTGTAATGAACATGTTTTCATGAAAGTTTGTGGTGTCAGAGGTGATGCTGTGGTTCCTACCACCATCGAAGAAATGGAGAATCACCGCATTCGTGGAAAGGTGATTTAAGGTTTCCATTTTACAAAAATGTTTAATTTAAATTATAATTTAAAGATTGACGTTGTTGTGGGTGAGCCTTTCTTCTACGAAGAAAGTCGGTCACTATTACACCAGAATTCAAACACTGAAGATCATGAAAAGTTTTGGTATCATGTCCGCTTCTTCAAGTACTTGAATGACCTCGGGATATCCAGTGATGCTCGTGTTTCGCCAATCAAAGGAGTCGTTCGTGGAGTTTTAATGAAATTTGACATCTTGGCCAGAATCAAAACTCCAGCTGAAGACATCCTAGACGAGGAATTCAATTTAACCCCAATGGCAAAATACGTCAAGGTATTTTCGTATGAGGTTGCAACTGGCATATTTTAATTTGTGTTTTGTTTTAGTCGAATTTAGTTTCTGACCCTTCTGGATTGGAATATTTGTTTCTCTGGGAATATCCTGGCGTTGCCACTTCAGCTCCATTTGACATTATGGAAATCAATCGAAAAACGCCTAAAAGGAGCGTCAGAGTTTCCCAAGAATTTAAAAATGGAGAACCAGTTCCAGACGGACTTGCTATTTGGATTGACTGGTACCTCACAAAAGAACGGATTGTTTCAACAGGACCGAAGGATGAAATTGTAACTGGTCAACGGGTGCAATGGGTCAAAAGGGCAAAGCAAGGGGTCAAACTCGCCTACGGTGGATGGGACAATGGGGTTGAATTCATCACCAGATTCTCCCCGTCAGAATCTAAAATGTCTTTTCATTTTAAATCAATTGAAAGAAACTAAAACAAAACAAAGCACATCCTTGCCACCCTTCAAAACCCTTTTAAAGAACTTATATTTCAATATTGTTTAATAAATGATTCAAACTGAAGTGGAATTTATGGAAAATTAATTTTCACTACAGTCGCCTTCTGCTGAAGAGGACGGTAGATTTCCCTCTGCTTTAATTAACATTGGATTTATTAAATTATATATATAATATGGCAGATAAGCCTTCTCCAGTAAATAAATAATCCAGGAAAAATGGATTGTCTCGTGGAAATCAATTGATCATGAAGGAATATATCTTTGCCGTATTACTCACACTTCATACTAGATATTGAAATGAAAGGCATTTTGGACAACTCAGGGTCATTTTATGTCAAACTTGTTTGTTAAAGAAAGGTATTGTCTCAACCTTTAAGAAAAGATTCTTTATCTAATTCTATTCCTGTATCGGGAAGTTTTACTTGGTTTGACCATGGGCTCTAAAGGAGGTAATGCATATGCACACCTCATATTATTTCTCAGTACCTAGGCGTTTACAGTTTCTTGTTAGTCAGACAACATTACAAAAGCTAACACTTAACTTGCGTTTCTTTAAAACGATTTTTACAACTAAAGGTAACTGCCAAATGCAATTCAATAGCGTCAAGTTTGCACTCCGTCGCTTTCTTTATCAACCAAAATATCCTTTTTCTTTACAGGAGGAGGAGAAAATGAGCAGTGAAAGTATTTCATCAGAAGTTAAGTGGACGCCGAGGTTCCCCTTGTCAAAACTATTGGATCCAGTGCGCACTGGCAAGATCCTTCGTCACCGAGAGGAGTTGGTGAAAATCGTGAAAATCAGACAGAAGTACAACGTGGTGTATCCCACACCAAAGGACCCGGAAGCCATTCTACCGTTAACAATCAATCCAGCTGGAAGTGAGAATATGCCAGAGAGCTTCCGGAATCTGAACCCTACTTTCATTCGGGAACTGCGTCCGACCGGCGCTTATGACGCACCGGCAAACTTGGGGAAGAGACTTGACCTTGAGATTATTGACTACACTGTCGATTTCAACCGTGTGATGATGTTGTGTCAAGATCAGATGGCTGACGTCATTTTTGTCGCACTTTACAACCCCTGGGGTCCCGACACGACAGATCAAGCAATTCAGGAGAAATTAGGATTTGGTTGCAGAATTTCAATTTCCATGCCATGGATGAAACACACCGATGATCGCACCATCATTCGTGTTCAAATTGATGAACAGCTTTTCATTCACGGGGAAAAGAACCACAGGATTTGTCGATTCTGCACTAAGGAGGAGGCAAATAAGAAATGTGGGCGGTGCAGAATCAGCTTCTACTGTTCGAAGGAGTGTCAAAGTCACGATTGGAAAATTCTCAAACACAAACAAGTCTGCAATATTTACATCAATCTCAAAAATATCATAGAAGAGCGCACTCTCAGAACTGGGTCATTGAATAGTTCTTAATTAATTGTCTCGGGCTAAAATGTACAAACTTTCTCCTTGCAAAATGCATAGGTTCAAAGTAATCTTCATAAAATCAAGTAATTTCCCTCAAGTGTTCAAACTTTGGGCCCAATTAGAAAATTAAATTATTGGTGAAGGGACGGTTGTACCAAAAAATGGTTTTTCTTAAAAATAAATTGATACCCTTGTGCCTATGATCGTGAGAGTTTGTTCGAAATTAAGTCAAGCGTAAAGCAGTAAGTCTATGAAGTGGAAAAATGTTTTTGGACATACGTCTTTGACGATGGAGCTTCCATGGCCGTAATCCCATCCATTTGGGCATTTGATGAGGTTCCATGAGTTCCGTTCTAATTCATCGATCAAGTCGGCGTAATCCCTGAGCTCCTGATGAGAGGAAAGCGTTATCCCGGAAGAAGTCATCATCTCGACCTCATCATTTTTGATGATGTCTGGAATCCCATGAGAACGGAAAAGAAGATTGGTCCAGTCCAAATCCCTGATGAGACAACGACTCGTCTGGTTGCTCTGAGATCAACAAATACCCACCACTAATTAATTGAGGAGTTGTTGACATGCGATCTCAAGTGGCTACAACTCCATTCTCAGAATAACGTCGTTAAAGAAATATGAAACTTGAGGTTTGCAATGAAGGAAGAGCATATAGCATCTCAAGCGTCCTCAATTTCATGGGGCTTATCACCATACAAAAAAACTGTCAGTGTATTGTATTTCTGAGAGTGCTTACACAATTCCAGATGGGTCTTATTCTGTAGCGAAGTTTAAACTGGCAATTACTCTAGAATTCTGTGCAATAAGAAACTTAAGGTACTTTCTTTCTATTGATTTTACTCAAGCAACCAATTTAAAAATATAATTGTATGTAATTCTAGGAGCTACTTCTTAAAGGAGCGATGCCATTGAAGGGAATTCCGAAGATCATCGGTCCTGAACTACTCCATGCCCTTGCCTTGATGGGTCACGGGGATGAAATCCTTCTGGCCGATTGTCACTTCCCAGCTACATCAATTGCAGCCTCGTCTCCGTCCAAACCAATTTTGATTCGGGCTGATGGCCACGGGATTCCTGAACTTTTAGAAGCGATTCTGAAGCTGATTGAGCTCGACGAGTATGTGACTTATCCAGTGACCCTGATGGACCGAGTAGACGACGATAAAGTCAAAGGACTCAAAGTCCCAGTTTGGCAACGCTACGAAGAAATTATCAACTCCTCTGCTGGATCCGAAATCCCACTAAACTATTTGAAGCGGTTTGAATTTTACGATCGAGCAAAGGAGGCCTTTGTGATTGTCCAGACAGGAGAAACAGCCCAGTATGGAAACATCATACTGAAGAATGGCCTCGTTCTAAAATGAGTTTACACGCTTGAAGGTAGAGAGAATAAAGGCGTCTAATAATTTTGGTGTTAGGAGTGTCGGGTGTGCGATAGGGTTTGTTTACTGACCGAGTCCATAGGCAGTGCGAGCCTTTTTAATTGCTCGAGTGTAAAATTGGTTTCCTGGAGAAGGACTTCTGGAAGACGACAGTGGTGTACTAAATCATCGGCCATGAAGAGCTGGTTGAAGCCTTGGAGACCACAAGGGATGCATGCTGGAAGGAGCACAAGCCAAGTCAACAGTTTCTGATAGCGTCCATATTCACCGATGAATTCAAACAAATCGTCCAACACTATGCGACTTTCTTCTGCCTCTTTCTCAGCTCTCTCAGTCTGTCATGGGGTTGGGAACCAAAGGTTAATTTATACTCTCTTCCTTTTTAATCAATTTGTTACCATGACTTGGTGGTAAAGGACATCCTGTCGAGAGAATTCTTCCTTGGGTGCTGCTTTTGGCACAGAAGAAGAAGTACCCATTCCAAGATAACTTTCTCCAAGGCGTCACTTTCACCTGCTCAACTTTTCATTTTCTTCACTTGCAAAATCCCAGAATTTCCAAGATCCGAAGCTGGTCGGAGGTGTGGTTCAGGCACTCATTCATTTATCCAATTAATTAACTGGATTACATTGAATCATAGTCTGAAGAAGCGTGGAGTCACTGAAGTCCTATGGCTTCCATCTTTTGTCGTGACATGGACATGAAGGGTGAACATTCACAATGCCCCAAATGAAGTCAACCGGGAGTCTGTCGGAGGAATTTGAATAAGCAGCTTGACTAAACTGCCGATCAACTTGACCATGAGACCACGACCTTGAATTCCAAGAATGTGATTATGGAACAAACGTTCAAAATTGTATTATAAATTGTATTACTCTAATTAAAATTATCTAGTCACACTTGATTAAATCGATATTATCAATAATAAACTAAGACGACGTAATTTAGTCAAAGCTTTGACAATTATCTTCTTCCGTACCTACAACTTATTATAACTCTCTTGTATTACCTCATCCCTTAGTGGTGACCCCGTAGAAGCAAAATGTTGACATTTCCCTGTTGAATTTTGTCTTGACTTAGCGGTGACTTCACAACCTGTAAATAGAACGTCTTTGATTTGAGTTCCTTTCCAGGCGTTTCGTCGTTAAATCAATTAAAACATTCTAAGAATTTCAAAAGTCAATCAATCAGACTGTGCTTGCTATTCAGTGCAACGTGATTTGCAGAATTAAAATGGAGTGACCTAATTAATTAACATGGACTGTTCAAATGATCTAATACATTATTCAAACTAAACTTGAATAAAACGTAAATCTAAATTATATTTGAATTTTAGTTGCACTTACTTAATCATTACGTAATAAAAGTAAACTCCATGACTTTTATATAATTGCTTTTCAGCTAAAAATTCTTGGGAATAAATCGTACTGGTCTGCATATTGGGGGTTCCAAATTCCAGCTTTTAGCGGGAATCGCTCAAGAAAGAAGAAAGTGGTTTCTCAGCGTGCTGTTTCTTTTGCATAATTTTTGCCAGTTTTTACACTTTAATACGGTAAATTAGCAGTATAAGTTAAGAATTAAGTCGTGTCTGTCAACTCTCCCAAGTAGGATAAGCAACGGTAAGATCTTTAAACATTGGACGTTAATTTGGAGGTCGTGATTTACTTGCAGGACTGAAAGTTCATGATTTATTTGCAGGAATGAATGGCCGAGGAACCTGTTGATGGACAGCAGAGGACTGTAAATACTGATATCCAGAACACTGACATTGAAAACGTGGAAGTGGTAGGATTGCTGAGCAATTACGAAGTGTACGCCCATCTCAAAGAATTGAAAGACGGCGGAGTCACTGGTGGTGGAAGCCAGCACGATCGACAGTTTCAACTGCCCATGAACACTCACATGCCCACATTGATTTACGAAACTCTGTCATACTTCAAAGGTCACAAGGCTCCTTGCATCGCTCAAACCCCGGAGGTCATACACACCTTCATTGAGAAGCTAAAGGACCTTCCCCTAACAAAAGCTGAGAAACTGACCATCCTTAATCTAAGGCCAGTACAACCTGTGGACATTCAAGCAATCGTGGAGGAAAGTGAAGACCGTCTTACAGAAGACCAAGTGGCCCTGATATTAGAAACGGTGCAAACGTATCTTCCAGCAGTTGAAGAAGAGTCAGGGATTAAAATAGAGGAAGAAGATTCTGACTGACGGCTATGTCACCTCAAGGTGTAGATTCTGCCAGCAGCCTTAGGTAACTTTTTGTCGTAACTAAATATTCAACGCAGTTTCAATTTTGTCTTTTGTCTACAGGCCTAAGTCCAGGCTCGGGATTTGTGAAATCTGCAAATTGTCCGAAGCAAAGTACACTTGCCCTGCTTGTGAGGTCACAACATGCTCCCTTGCTTGCTCCAAGAAGCACAAGAAAGACAATGACTGCGACGGAGTCCGCGTACGAACTGCCTTTGTAAAAATTAACGACTATGGGAACCTTCATTTGCTCAGTGGTAAGTTAAGATCTGATCAGATTCATCTCAAAATAAATTAATCGCAATTTCTAACTTTTTTTCAGATTACAGATTGCTCGATGACATAGGGTCAAAAGTAGAGTCATGTCAACGCGACAAATTAATGAAAGCCGGGATTCCTCCACCGAATAACGTAATTTAAATACTTCCTAAGTCAATTACAACTTTGCAACACCCATTTGCTTTATTTTGTTTCAGAAATTCACCAAGCTGAAGCAGGCAGTGCTGTCTCGGGGTGCTGATTTTGTCGTTCTTCCAAACCAATTTGCCCGCCACAAGGGCAACACTTCCATCTACGACGTTAGACAAAAACTAATCAAATGGAAAGTCCAGCTGACATTTTTAAATGCTTCGAGATTCACCGTATTCGAGCGGAGGTATGTGCAAACATGTCTATAATGTTTGCTTCAAAACGGTGTTGAAAATCTATTTAATCATTTCAGCTGCTCAGAGGATTCGCTGGTGTCAGCATTGATAGAAAAGTACTGCATGAATTCCACCGATTCAAAAATACAGTCGAAATTACGAGCCTATCGTCAAATGGCATTGAGCAACATCACCGTTCTGCTGAAAGCTGAGCGAGTTCCAGCGTCAGACAAAAAGTTCGTTTTAGTTTTAATCTAGCTGCAGCTTTGGACCAAACTAAAACAAAGTCATTTGTCATTTTCCCCCAGATTTTACAGACTTGACCTGGGTCAGACGCTAAAGGAGAATTTTATAGGGAAAACAATCGTCGAATTCCCTCAGTTTTACGTGCTCATCAACGACTGCTTCACCACGAGCAAGCCTCCAAAGCTCAGTAGCGGAAGAATCCCTGATAAGAATTTGCTTCTGTCAACTGACCCAAGTGGCTCGAGGTCACAAGCGGAACTCGTGTCTAGCAGCAGTGACGACGAGATTGACGATGAAGAAGAATATGAACCAGCTACTAAACTCCCCAGTTATAGAGATTTACTTCAACAACGTGGTCAGTGACATTTTGAATTTTTAAATTCTTGCCAAAATTTTTATTCTACACTCTAAAATTATGGAGAATATTCAAAAAATTAATTTGGAAAAAATAATGCCAATTTTCTAAACAAATAATTTCACTAATTCTTTCTTATTAACTTTGCCCAGTTGATTCCTAGGGAGTTTGTCAATGGTTTGGATGTGTGTTGGACACGCGTAAGGAGCGAGTCGTTTCTTTGCCACTTCTCTGAATTGGTTGAGGTCTAGTTCTTTATCCTTCCATACAATCATGGCTGCGACCTTTTGACCCCAGACGGGGTCAGGCAATCCAACGACCGAGACATCGTGGATTTCATCTAGCGACAACAACTGCGTCTCGATCTCAAGGGCACTGAGTTTGTAACCTCCACTTTTGATTATGTCCACTGACTTTCTTCCCAAGATCTTGAAAGTGCTTCCCTCAGTGTATTCAACAGTGTCACCTAAAAATAATATAAAAAATCAACCATATTGTTTATATTTGTAGCTATTCGTTTTTACCTGTGATGAACCATCCATCGCTGGTAAACTCTTTCTTCGTCGCTTCTGGGTTTTTCAAATATTCTTTAAAAACAGAAGGGCCCTTGATGAGTAAATCTCCTACAACTGTTTTCTCCTCGGTTTTGATTTGGATTGATTTGGCTCCTCCTTCGGCCAGGACGGTGACCTTGTCCTTGACAATGTCAGCCACTCGCACCCTTACAGACTCAAATGGAGAACCAACGAACCCTGGCTTTCGTTCCCCATACAGTGGGTTCGTGAGTGCCATTCCAATCTCCGTCATGCCGTATCGCTCCAGCAGTCGGTGACCTGTGATCTCTTCCCACCTCTCCAGAACTGGAATGGGCAATGCGGCACTGCCACTTATCATCAGTCTGCAAAAAACAGTAAAATTATGTCAGAAGTTTATTAATGTAATGGTCAGTGGTGTTGCTGAAAATTTTGGTTTACTAACCTCATTTTGTTGATACAAGTTTGCTTCACAAATTCAGCGACACTTGATCCTCCAGTGGCGTATGTTTTGTCATAGCCTTCGATTAATTTAGAGTACACTGTGGGCACTCCCATCAACACATTTGGTCTTTCAGCCTCACTAGACAGAAGTTCCTTCCATGCTTCATCTGCCTTGAACTTTTCCAGCATGTGACATCTGACATCAAAATTTCAAAAGTTAATAACCCATGAAAACTTACAAAATGAACCATTCTTTTACCTGCCACCGACGTAGAGTGGAGAAATCAAACCATGGACGAGACCGTGGGTATGATGAAGTGGCAAAACATGGAGAATTGTATCCCTTGAAGTAATTTCCCAGGCTTCGCAAATATTTGTAACTTGAGCCATAAGGTTTTGATGAGTGAGTAAAACTCCTAATAGAAAGTAAGGATTTCAGAATTAAAATGTAATTTCAAAGTTATGTCAATGAAATTATGAGCTTGACCCTGACCTTTAGGGAGACCGGTGGTTCCACTGGTGAATAGAATCAGTGCATTGTCACTCGTACCGAATGCTCTTCCTTTTGGTTTTGCTGTTGATGTTTTTGACAGTGATTTCTCAAAGTCCACCACGAGTAGTTTGGTATTGACTGCTTTCGCAATTTTGTTCAACTGATCCGCATACTTCTGACTGGTGACGATGACCTTGGCTTCAGTGTGTTTGGCAAAGTACTCGAGCAAGTTTTCCGGATGCTTGTCTGAGAGTGGGACTGCGACGTTGTTGGACATCCAGCAGGCCCATAGTGTCACAAGGAATGACGAGTCATGTGGACATAGGAATGCAATTTGTGACTCTTCCGTGCCTACGACGTCCTTCAGTTGTTCTGCTAGCTGGAGTGATCTGCTTCCTAATTCGGAGTAAGTGTGGTTCCCGTGGATATCTGTGAATCCAATCTTGTCCTTCATGTTGGGGTCAAATGCTGAGCGGAAGAGTGGCAACTTGAAGTCAGGAGCCGAGTGCTGCTGGAAGGAGATAGCGGCACCGCTGAATAACCGTTGCGATTGAAGCAACGACCGGAGCGTTGAGCCATGGGTGCAGCTCAGCAGTCGGACGCCAGAGTAATAAGACATCTTTAAATCTAATAGTAGAAATAATTCAATTATAATTCAGCAGAACGTCATGATGAACAATTATAAGTACAATTTCAGAATGCTTACCGGGGAAACGTGAGTATTTAGGCCAGTATTGTCACCTTAAATGCTGAACGGTGAATGTAACGTTGTCCCACTGCAAGTGTTTGTTATTATAAGTACTTTGTAATTGTTAACGTCATTAGCAAAAGATCTTACCACTATCAGCTGACATTCAAGGTCATACACTTCGAGAGCCGGCTCGTGGCACACATGACTAGACACTTGACAGAATCACCACACACATTTAGTGCATGAGGCAGTAACATGGAAGAACCACCTGATGAATCTCTTATCCTATATGCGACGATTAGCTGGTCGATTAAGAAAAATCTAGTTTGGGAGTTTGTCATTCCAGTTAGAACAGGATCAAAATTAAGATTTGATTGAGCAGAGAATGAAGGATTTGAGAAGCGTTTTTAGCACAATAGCATTCATATGGGCAAGGATTTTTAGCACATCTGGAAGTGGAGGTCAAAGTCTTCCTGCTAATGATTTTGATTACTTAGCGGTCTGGAATTTCTAAATCATGGTATCGTTTAAGCCTAATTAAGAACAATTCCATTCTTGTTTTATACTTTGACCTGCAGAGATAGCGTTGTGGTTCTGTGGAGGTTGATTGAGGTACTTCCAGGGTTATAGCGTGCGTGTATTAGGCAGTCTCGCAGGTATAAATGCGTATTTATATTTTCATTAATTGGCTAATTTAAATAATTATTTGGTATTTAGCGGAGAAACTTGAATTAAATTACTTACAACCTGACAGACAGGACACACCGACGCTAATTAACCTTACCTAAAAATATTAATTCCCTGAGAAATGACACACGACGCCGGTCGACCGGCGTGAAAGTCGTCTAATTAACTTTAAAATGTTGAGTATAATTCAGAATTGATTTTGTTTTATGTATAATATATGTGTTTGAATTTTAAAACCTTCAACTTATGATTCAGAACTGTACCTTTTGTTCTACTTTTTTTTCTGGTTTATTTTATGAATACTTTGGGTACCTGAATTTTTAATTCAGCATTAAAATTAATTAGCATTTCGAATGCAATAACAAATGGATTTCAATTCCTTTTATTTTAAATTAATATCCACGCAGTTAGTGCGACGTAATGCGCGTTATATCCTTGTAAATTCTCGCACTCAAGCTAACTTCCGCGTCTCTCCCTTGTCCCAATGGCTCAAACATCCTTTCTGACAGTAATCGTCTGGCTTCAGCACAAGGCAAAGCACTGATGTTACTTGAATTATGTTACACTGAGTAACAGCGGCGTCTTTGCATACATAATTGACACTCTGTGATCCCGTGAGCATCATCGGACTTCAGCCCCATAGCTGGCCCAAAATCGACCCCCAGACTACACGAAGATTAAGCTGTCATTCTGACCCGGACTACACAATTTATAATCTAATTTTGTCCCTAGACCTAACAGACTCCATTGGATTTGTTTGATGACCTCCGGCTTAAGATTATTTAAGGAAGGAAAATTTCTCCTCTGCGTTCACTTATTTTCAGGGGCCTTTGTCCATTCGACTTCCTCGGAATTGTTTATTGTCTCCCTGCATTCATTCTACTGTTTGGACTCGGGGCTGTGGTCAATTGTGCGGTAACCAACTTCTTCAATGGAACACATAAAGCAGTGGTCTGAGGCTGCAGTGGTTTGCAAGAATGAAATCTACGGCAGACATGTCGTGGCCAGCCGACCAATTGCTCAGGGTGAATTGATTATCGAAGAGTTCCCACTCTCGGTAGCCCCTGATGGAATTTCTGACTTCTACTCCGACGACCCACCTCCATTTTGCCTTACTTGTGGCACGGAATCAGAAGCAAAATGCTCAAAATGCAAATGGCCGATTTGCGACAACAATGGCGCTTGTGAAAACGTAAGGTTTTAGTGAGCAACTCAAATGATTCAGTGTTGGTTATACGCTTTTGATTTTCATAGGACCCGCTTCATGCTTCAGGAGAGTGTCCAATATTTGTGGCTAATGGCGTCTGTCCGGAGAAAATCGCCAAGTTTGAATATGCTGCGGTAGAGATCCTCCGTGGCCTGCTCCTTAGTTCAGCGAACCCATGCAAATGGGCAAAGCTCTTGATCCTTGAAGGTCATTCTGAAGCAAGGAGACATTCTGAAACTGGCAGAAGCCTCACAGAGGCTATCACCAAATTCGTCAGGGGGACTTGCGGTCTGACTGAATTCGACGAGGAAACGGTACACTTTCTCATCGGAGTGTTTCAAGTAAACACATTCTGGGTTTATAAATACACCCAAAGGTAAGGGCATCTTGTAACTACTCGAAAATGGAATTAATGTGAAGATGATTTTAATTTAGATACCTCTCCGTGCTGTTTGACAAGGTGAATTTCCTTTCCCACGACTGCGATCCAAATGCTACCCGAGACATCCTTGAGAAGGAAGTGATCGTAGGAGGAACTAAAAAGAAGCTCGTGTATATTCAGATCAGAGCAGCGAGGCCAATCGAACCTGGTGAAATCCTAACAATTTTCTACACGCCTTTGAACGATCCTGTTAGAAAGCGACAGGCCAGTCTTCAAGAAACGTTCTATTTCACGTGCAAGTGCAATCGATGCACCAGAGAATTATTGGAAGAGACTTCCCATGTCAATGGATTTGTCAAGGGACACATAAACGGCGTTGTCAATGTACACATGAACGGCACTGCCAACGGCGTTGTCAATGGACACATGAACGACACTGTCAACGGCGTTGTCAATGGACACGTCAACGGGTTCTGCAAGAGAGAAGCGACACCGCTGAACAAGTGACGCGGCTGAAAAAAAAGCAGGAAGCGTAGCGATAAACGCAGTCGAGTCGTGTATTAACTCATTATACGACATGCGACATGTATAGACACACAATGAATTAACTATAACTTTAGGTTTAAGGATTTAAATCACCAATGATGTGGCACTAAGAGTAACATAAGTACGAAAACTTCAGATTTCAACAGTTAAGGTTTGCAAACCCGGTTGTTGATTAGCAACTAGGGTATCAAAACGCGCTTCATAAGGCTGACCTTTCGGAACACGTATAACGACTCAGAGGCAACTTAGGAGGTTTTAACATTACAATCACAACTTATTTGCACAGCTATATTGCTCATTATAATTTGCAAATCATGGAATAATTGTAAACGGGTGTAATAAAATAGCAAATCTGTAATGATTTTTGAAACCGTGTGATGCTGGAAACGTTAAAAATTGTTAAAATTTTTAGGACCTTGTAAATTGGATAAAATTGAGAAATTGTCTCCAATAATTGTTGTTGGTAATCAACCGTATCAGTCCTATGCGCAGGCGCAGATGGAGATGGGACATTTGTAATAGGATATTCGAAATTAAAATACTTCCTTTGTAATTGTTAAATTAAAGGTCTTCGTTGTGGCATTTGCATGCATTGCATTTAGCATTCTGAATTTAACAGTTTGTATACTTCATGAATTGATGTTAATTGGTCTCATTTCTACTTAAATATCAATTGTGTTTAGGTTACTTTGTTTTATCTCTGAGGGGTGAGAAATATTCTGCCAAAAGCAAAATTCCACTGTGTTTTCATTTAAATCAAAGCGAGATAAATCCACACGTGTGACGTGTGACGTGTGTAGAATTTATTTCTGTCAAGAAAGAAGAAACCACAATAAGTTGTAATGGAGATTCACCCTGTTGAGCTAAATTCGAGTATAATTGATCCATTAATGGAGGAACCAAAGGAGCTGGAATGGTCAGAAGCAGCTGTGATTCGGAGGAACAAAGTCTACGGTAATCATGTCGTTGCATCGCGATTAATTGCAGAGGGTGAGTTAATTATCGAAGAGTTTCCACTCGCTCTGGCTCCTTATGGTACCTCCGATCGACTTCCGTTCTGTCTCACTTGTGGCAAGGACTTGGCCCTGTCGGAGAAATGCAAGAGATGCAAATGGCCAATTTGTGATAACGACGGCAACTGTCAAAATGTAAGGTCAACGGGGTTTAAGGAGTTGTGACTTGTGAGGATTGGAAGTGGGAGATTCCACCACCAGGACAGGAGAAATCATTTTGAGCCTTTTTCTAAAAAAAGGGAAAAAGGGACCCAACCCTTACCTTTTTCAGGTAGCGGGAAAAACTATGGGGGTGAATTCGTGCAAAATTCTCGGGAAAATTATCCCAGTCAAAAAATTTAAATTACTAATCGAAGACGAGACGCTCACCGTGGCGCTAGCCTCGGTGTACAATCAGCGCCTAGATAGTGGGAGAATTTAGTAATATGCATCTTTTCTCTTCGGAGTCAAGGGCAAAGTCCCACATATTGAATGGACAAGAACTTTTAGGCTGACCTTTGACCTAAGGATGTCAATGTTGGCAAATGTTCAGGATGAACAGAGGAACAAAGTGGTCCGTGACCGCTTTCAATTATCTTTCGAATTTAAAAAGTTATGGCCTGTTGGATTTTAACCTGGTCCTTTGGTATTTTGAATTTGGATAAAATTTGAAAATTTCCAATTTTTGAAAAAATTTCAAGTGTCCTCTAATATGCTAGAATTTGCATTAATTATTATTTGGTTTGCCTTTTCTAAAAATTAAATCATGTGAGGTCTATACCCTCGCCTTGCGTGTATTTCCCCCCCATGCTGCCATTTTTTCCAATTTTTTTAAAAATTACGGAAAAATACGTCCCCCAATTTCCCCAACTCAAAATTTTTACAGTATAACAGTAACGTCCTTTAGTTTAAGTGGTAAAAATTCCAGACTGGGGAA
>VNWY01000412.1:0-45752 GCA_009869845.1 Pseudachorutes palmiensis | reverse complement strand
TAATCGGCATATTAAAATAAAATTTTGTCACTTACCCAATATACTTTTTTGGGTTAACGGGTAGATAGCAGCAGTTCTTAATGCCGGTACTTTCCTTCCTTCCAAGTCGAATCAATTCTCCATTTGTGTCAATTTGGAACAACAGTTCGAAAGGGCGTTTGGACTTGGTGCAATCAATACGCTCTTCTTTTCTGTAGAATCGGTACACTTCTTCCCCAAATGGCTTTAAGTTCGGGAGCTGACAAGCAGTATCACTTTTTGCTAATTCAAAACGAGCATGCTTTGACAGTTAAACGGAATTTTCTCCAAGTTACTTAATAATTACCTGCAAACGCCCCCTTGTTAGCGACTTCGTGGCTTCCATTCATGACTGGGATGAATTCAACAGTTTCAGATACATTTGGATTGGCCACAAAATTGTAACAAATTAACACTGCAAGCAGTAAACTGTACAAAACAGGTTTGGTTATATGACGAAAGATGCCACTGCTCTGGTGCTCTGTTTCCTTCATCTTTATCAAAATGTGGATGATCTTGGGCAGAAATTGTTTTTCACTGTAATTTTTTTAATTACCTCTCATGGTCTTAAACAGTTCACTTTCCGTAGCTTTTGATTACTTTTAGATAATAATTACGAGTTAATCAAGCGGCTACTACACAAACAGATAAGGTTTCTAAAGCGAAAACGAGGCTAGCAAAAAATACAATGGAAATCTGACACTGATTTGCAATTGGCAAAGACAAATTCACCCGTTCAACGACTTGCCATCACCAGCCAATGATGCGTCGACACGATTGACCTAAATTAAAGCGGAAAGAATTCAAGCATACGTTGTGCGATGATCCGATGTATCCACATTGTTAGCTTCTTCTGATAACACTAGACTAAGCGATTCTTGATTGGTGACGCTTGTGTGAACATGAGTTAGACTTTTCTTGTGCGATACCACAAATGCAGTTTATTCTAGAGTCACATGCCTTCGTCAAATGAACAATATGCCACACCTTGAAAGATGTCTCAGGAGAGACTAAAGACTAGAGAAAAACTACTGCTATGCTGTTGAGTTAAAATATCTAACTGTCTTTAATTGCTACGAGTGAACTTACACTTGAATGAAGATCCATTTCTAGCATATACAAGATGCTTAAAAATACTTTTAGCGACAATCAACTGCCAAACAGTACTGCTTAGGTCGAATTGTAACAGAAACAGTAGGATCTGACGATGGCTCACGTCCGGGAACTACGGAAAATTTGTAAGCTTGCAATAAGCTTACGAGGAAAATGAAGACAGTGTTCAATCCAATTTCTTCACCAGGACACGAGCGTTTTCCTAAAAGCATGATTTCAACTATGTAATCCAATTCTTCATTATTTAGTCGTAAACTACTCACCAAGGCCAAATGTAATTATTCTGTTGGTTCCGGAAAGACGAGGGGTTCCATTTTCTCTGTAAGCGATGAATCGTTCTGGTCGAAATGCTTCAGGGTCACCCCAGAATTCCTTGCCTTTGAATACTAGTTCCAAATTGTACATTAAACCATATCCCTAGAATAATAAAAATATTTTTTACACAATGCGACATATTACAGTGTAGCAGTAAAGACTGGGTTTCATTGCCTTTGGAATTGTATATCCGTCTACTTCAATATCCTGTGTGGCAATTCGAGGTATACCCAATGGAATGAAGTTTCCCAATCTCATTGTTTCGTAAATGGCGGCATTTGTGTATGGCATTCTGTAAGATTGCGCAAGGTCAAAGACTGTACCAAATAGTCCTTATATCGACTTACTCAGGTCCATTTGCCAGTGCAACACTTCCATCCTTCCCAACTACCTCAAGTATTTCCTGATAGATTTTCTCTTGTGTCTCTGGATGAAGGGATAAGTAGAGCAGAAGCCAATTTAGGGTATTACTTGCCGTTTCTGATCCTGCCAGGAACATGTCGCACAACAGAATAATGAGCTGTTCCTCTGTTAAAAATACATCAACATGTCTACGCAATATCTTAAGAACGTTTCGATTCGTTTTTGCTCACCGTTGAATTTTGATTTGTTTTCTGCAGTAGAATTTTCAATTTCGCTAATAAAACTTTCAATAAAAGTGTCATTATCGTGTAGAATTTTCTTCCCCTTGGTATCTTCAATCATTTTTCGAACAACCTTCTGCATATGCGTAAATGATTTCACGTGATCGACATGTCCACTCCAGTTGGGAAACCAATCTTTTAGGAAAGGAAATGCCGAGTACTTGTTCTTAAGTCCAATTGCATCCAATATTGCTTCATTTCCTTTGACTGCTTGCGTAAGGTCGTTATCATTATGTGGAAGTCTGAACCCAGCTACAAAAGCCCAGACAACATTGACCGAACTAAATGAAAAGAGCAATGAATCCACGTCCCATATTCCATGAGAATCTTTCTTCTCTCCGATGATTCGGATTAAATCGCATGCTTCTGCGTGTAGCACCGGATCCAGGAGTGTCTTTGCCCGATATCCAAGTTCCTTTAACTTCTTCATTGTATAGGTCTTCAAGTCCAAGTCATTTGATAATATAATTCCTGTGTCGTATAATATTCGTGCAGTTAATTTTTTAATTATTATTTCTTCACACTTTGCGTGAGTCATTGTCATTACCCATATCATCTTTTCCGAAACTCCTGTCCCGTGCATACGGAAAATTTAACCGACGTGTTGCTTCAGGCAAGGTGAAGATTTTTTTGATCAGTTCAAAAGAGGAAACGACCACTAAAATAAAATACGGGGTTCAAAGTCAGATCCTTTTTGTATAGTATAATGCATAATAGTGTAATGCACATGCCAATGCGATGGACTCCGAGACCGACGGTCATCAAATTCCCGTATTTCCTCGATAGGTTTGCCAGAGCCAAGTGTGGAAAGGTCAAATGCTCCATTACTATTTGTGGAATACTTCCAATGACTGGGAATATAAAAGGACCCGGGGGAAGACGTCCTTTGCTCTGCTTCCGAAAGTGTCTCCATAGTATGAAGGATGCGACTATTATAAATACAGGAGTGAAAATTGCTATCATTTTGCTCTTTTCAGAAACAGAGGATTGTTTCTTATCAATTGCTTAATATAGAATGAAGCCAACCCTGCAGTTTGACTCTGTGATTCCTCTCCAAAATAAAAGTTCGACCTTCACACGTAGGGATAAAATTCCAACACGATGCACGAAATCAAGTTTCGAGAGACAGGATTCTATTTTTTGTTCAGACTTGTTAGTATTAGTTATATTTGTGTGGATAGGGCGCAGCAAAACTCTAATAAACAAGCTATAAGTCTTATTTGCGATAGAACCTTATGAATAAATGAACTTAAGAAGCTTTTAGAGAAAAATACAGCGCCCGCATTTTATGAACGGGCGATGATTCTGGATAGCTGGATATTCTGGTATTCTTTTTAGCAAAAATCAAAATTGACTTGAATTCCTTTCTATTTTGGTAGACACTTCGAAATGGTTTAATTGCATTAGCCAATTAGTATGGATCAACTCTTTCACAATAGCTTCCATTTTAGAATTATCCGGGTACATTATATAATTAAATGAATCCTGCCGCATGATGAATAAAATGGGACTGAGAGAAAGCAGAGTATACACCTTAAACTTGATGAAGATAGAATTTTCAGCTCGCTTTTCCTACCTGAAGTTAAACTATAATAATAAAAATTAGCCTATTATAGCTTAGCTTGAGTTCACGCCGTAAGCAAAACAATAAAACTGATATGGAGAATATGCAAAATAGGCTGGACTGGTTGTTGCAAATTGCATTGATGCATAAAATTATGACATTTAATTCTTACATTCGTACCCAATTCTGGTTCTGAAGGACGTGGGCAAAATACTTTGCTACTTTGCATCGAAATAACCATAAGAATATGATACGAATTGTAATTTAACTCACTCTGATAGGAGTCTTGGATTTTCATTCCACACCTGCGTGTGTGAAGGAAATCCGCATAAGGCATAGGCCTAATTTCTAATTTCATCAATAATTAATGAAATTAAAAGCCTTATGAAAATATTGTTTATTAAAGTACGTATTGAAAAATGTTAAGACTGTGAGTTACTAGCCTGAGTCTCCTTTTACATATTAGGTACAATAAATATTCTTAATAAAAAGAACTTACCAAATGATTATTATTCCATTCAAGGCCGGGTGTTAAACGCAATTTGCTTTGAGTGAGGTGCTTGAAAAAGTTGAATTGGCTTGAGAATGCTTAGACGATTTAGCATTTAAATATTTATTTCCAGAGCCCCATTTCCTCCAATCCAATGTCCAATCCAAATTCAATTTTATTTTATTTTAAGCCAATTAAAATGCCAATAATCAATATTTTGGGGATTGTTTTTGAAGACTCTTTTGCACTTGAAGCCATGTGGTTTAGTATCGGTAGAAGTATTGTGGCTGTCCATATTCGTTACCCTCGGAGTAAATGTTTGAATATGGGTCCCAATTTTCATATGGCGGATGCACAGGATCTTGAGCCCAGGGCTGAAATGTAAATTACAAATGTGAAACTAAGATTCTAGAGTCCATAACGTTGACGTTTACATTGTCATAAGTCACGTTTCCGCTTGGGTTGTAAGGATCGTAGTATGTTGGAACCTGAAAATTAGAAATTCACAGGGTTGAATGGCATTCCCATTTCCCAAGAAAAAGTATACAACTATACCGCTGGTGTAGGGTTCTGTGGTTCCGTTTTTGGCGATGTCGGTGTTTCATTGCCAGAAGTAGGTTTGGCATCAGCATTTACTGCGGATAACTTTCCTTCGGTGATGAGACGGAGTAGATAGTCTTGGTCTTGACCTTGTGGTCCAGCCGAGTACGGAACGATGACGTACGTTCCAGGAGCTACTAGACTTCCATACGCGACTTCACGGATATTGGTATAGGCTTCCGTCTTCGGCAGTGCAACGTCTGTCATCTTCCTGGCATAGTCATTTGCAGTGAATGGCGGTTTAAGGCTCTCGTCATTCAACTTGTAACAACTGATGCCAGCTTGTGGGAAACTCTTCTGCCCCAAGTAATCCAAGTAGGCAAGAGACACAACGATCACGGCCTGCTCTTTGGCCGTCTGCTCTTTTACAATTTTGACTACGTATGGAGTCCTTTTTGCAGAGTAAGCTACAATTGAATTGCACAATTCGTATATCCTTAGATGAGATAGTTAATGTATATGGAACTAACCACTTCCAAGGTACAGGTTTGGCCCTTCTCCCTTCACGGTAATTTTCAATTCTTGCCATTGGAAGATCCTCTCTTCAGGCTTGACCAACTGATCCAAATCATTGAACCAGTAGATGTACCTCATAGATGTAAAAACTTCCCTCTTCCTCGCATCTGTTGCTGCAATCCAAAAGGAACCGTCATCCGCTTTTACAAGAAGCTTCTTGTCATCTGGGTTACGAAGGTTTTCCCACTTCGATGAGCTATATGGTAAATGGAGTCGTTTTTATCAGTTATGATGCTGGCTTAGGCGAATATTCAAATATTCCCGCTTACTTGTCGCTCCAGTCGCCCTCCCACTCTCCTTCTCCCGTCTGAGTATTTCGTGCTCCCCATGGATTACGAATTCTCAATAGCTTGATCTGTTGCCCGTCGTCGTCAGTTACGGTAGCAACGTCTATCAGGGCGTACGCATGCCCCCCTGCTAGCCCATTGCAACCCTACCAAATGAAATAAAATTGAATTATCCATAGCACAATTTCTTTTTTCAACACCCACATTTTTTGGTGAACTGAATCCAACAAAGACGCCATACTCTTCGTGAGGTTTGACATCTGAGAACTCCAGTTGCGGCGAAGTCTGAACAAGTTCGATGATCCCGCCTGTCAAATCCTGCAACGCAGTGGCAATGTCGCCACCCTCGATGTTGAAATAAGATCCATATAATTTGGCATATGCTTTTTCCAGAAGCTGTGGCCAAATTTCTTTGTTGTTGTTCAATTGAGTAAATGCTGGCGTTGTGCCGTCATAAATGTACGGAAGTCGGTCATCAATCACGATGTCAAAGTAGTCACCTTTCAACCAAAATCTACAAAATAAGTTGGTGTTAGATTAAGGCATTATGCGGTTGATTGTTAAGACTTGCCGGAAGTGGTAAATCCCCAAATCATCGTCGACGTTGTCCTCGGGGATGATAAATTTAGCCAATTTTTGATTCATGGTAACCAATCCCAATGCGGTCAGATAGAAGCAATCACCAAGTGTCCCTTGCTTGACATCAGCGCTCGTATACAGCAAACCAGAATCATCAGCTCTGCTAAAAACCGCGTCCGGATTTACTTCCTAGAGGTATAGGCGTATAAGATCAAGGTCAAAGTCTAAAATGGCTGCTGAATTTTATGAGTCACCTTTGGCCTCCTAAATGTGATACCGGTGACAGAACGATCCCTCACTACGTCAATTTGCCCGATCAGATCGGACCCTTCGACATCGAACTCAGGGTCGATGAACTTTTTTCCGGATGCTCTGCATTCCTCCTTCAATTCTTTGAACGCCTGGACCTGCCCTGCAGCCAAGGTTTTTGTTGGAAACTGCTTCCGATTTTCCCCTTCCTACAAGTTTCAAAGTTGAAATACGTTTTCGAACGTAGACAAAGTGAAAGCACAACTTTTTAAAATTCACTTACAAGAAACACAGTCCTTCTTCCTATTGAGTACGGCATTATGGTTAGTCGATTATGCGCGGTAAGCACCAAGACGTTTACCGTAAAATTAAACCCTAAACTGAATCCCTCCGTCGATTTATATAACCAAAGTGTGTCAATTTTAACCACTTAATTGAGTTATCTGCCACTAAAGACTAATTAAACTCCACCACCAACGCTTGTGGAACCGTGGCGCGTGTAATTTTTCATATTTCTTATTCGTGTGTTTGTGGCTTGTGCTTGATATGACTTCGAAGGCCATGGTTTAAGGAGTTCTCGACGAAGGCAAGAAATTGTGATAAGACTTTGTTCAAACTTGATGTGAGGGTATTGAGTCATTTAATTCACAATACCGAATCAAACACAATTAAAAATGGTACAAATAAATAAATAAATTACATAAATACTGTCATTTCATGATGTCATTTTGCAACTCAACTCTTCCTATTTCCCCATTGGCACACAGAATCCAGAGAATAGACAAAATTTTGATTTCGTTGGCTTTACTGGCTTCTTCTTCCCAGTCGCAGGTGAGACGGATGCAGTGCCACCCCCTGCGCCACCACCAGTGTTTACATTCGTCGCTTCTTCAGAATGTCCAGCCCCTGTGCCTTCAGCTCCAGCGTCTCCTGTAGAAGAAAATGAGCGGATTAGAGGAGTGATTTTTACAATCATGAGCAGGGATGAAATTACCCGTGGCTAGTCCTGTTCCGCTCCCACTGCCAGTCGCCGTATTCCCACCAGCTCCTGCGTGCGCACCACCACCACCAGCTGCATTTATGATAGCGTGGCTTGTGCCGTGGGCTGTGGCACCAGTAGACCCAGTGGCGACGCCAGTGGTGTGTCCATGAGCACTGGCAATTCCAGTTCCGGTTGCTTCAGCGCCATCGTCCAATTTGTTACTCCCGCCGAGCCCTTCTTTAGAAAACATATTTAGTCTCCTGGACTGATTCTTCATTGTGAGGTAATAGAATTTTCCTTACCAAGATATTCCTTTTGCTCTACTTCAAAGTGAACCTCGGGCTCCTTGAAATCTATTACACCCCCACCATGTCCAGCACCACTTCCCTGCGAAAATAGATTCAATCAATCACTGCATCGTCGTGTCATTTTTCAATTTTTTTAGAAGCTTACCTCAAGCTCAACATCGGATGATGCTGTACCAGTGGATCCTGCCCCTTCTCCTGCTCCAGCGGCAGTGGCAGTTCCGGTTCCACAAGGATCGCCATGTCCGCCGCCTGAAATAAACACCAAAAATTAGAATTTCAAGTCAAAAAGTGCTTTGCTAAATATTAACTTGCCTCCTGCGTGACCAGGGCTGACGCCACCACCTCCTGCAGCAGTGGAACAAATTGCAATTGAAGCTGAACTGCTGGCCGTGGCTCCGGTGGACCCTGACGCTGTTCCTATTGCAACTGCGTGACCTCCTATTTCAACTTGACCTGATCCGACACCCGCTGAGCCTCCGCTTTTAGAATCTATTGAAGAAATCAAATGTCATGTGCGACAATGGACAATGTCGATGAGCAGGAATATCAAGCCAAAAGCTAAGATGAAATTAGAATTGAATTATTAAATGCCAGAGATATTTCAAACTCACCGTCGATTAGCCTGACGCTTCGGCATTCACTTAATTTGACTAGGCAGAGAGCTACTGTGCAAATTAAAATGAAACTAGAAAATCTCATTTTTATTCTATTTGATTGGCTATGGAGACAAAGTGTAACCCTAACTGGAGACTTGACAAAAGGGAACTGAGATTGAAAATAGTTCGACCAACGGTTGTGGATTTGTTCTGAAATGGGCCAACTTACGGTATGCGGAAGTCCTTTTATGACCTCTGACCACTACCTGTGGTACCTGCTGAGCCCTTTGCTTGGATGTATAAATATCGACTCACCTGGAATTAGAAGGTTTGGAATGTTGTGCTACCTTCGAAAGAACAGTACCAGGAACCAAGGCCTAAAATTAGCTGGCATTTTGACAGCAACAAAAGAGCATTTTTATAGACAAAATCCATACTGACACACCTTTATTCTTATTTAAGCCTTTCAACTTTTTAGAAAAATCCAAACATGTAGGTAACGCGTGGAGAGTGAATGTGTGCATTGTTCAGCCTAAATTGCTGTGAGAAAAAGTTCTTTTTTAGAACACTTGTGTTGGAAATGGTCTAAATGAAGACCGTATGAACACTGAAGAATACAAAAGCCATTATAAATTGGACTTTTTCTAAACCTTAAAGTTCTGAAATGCCAAACTGAGGGATAGTGCTGAATGAAGAATAGAATTGTAGGTAATTATCCCCGGTAGAATGGTGCACTGTCGCGAGCTTGCAACTTCTATGCGAAATTTGTCTAGCTATTGCCGGCTTCCATTGTCAGGATACCATAGTGCAAAACAAGGCTACATGGGAATGGCAAGGAATGAAAATCCCAAAGAGCTCACATTTTGCACAGAGTCTTTGTGTCCCGGATACTCTCCCGATTCTAAACTGAATGAGGGACAAGAAATAGTGAAACATTACACACATTTTACGCTGATTCCTGACACTTGAATACTCCAACATTAACCACATAAGCTGCACAGCTCACTTACCAGCCATTAGTCGCAAAGACTCATTCGCTAAAATTCAAACTTACGCTCTCAAATTCTAACCATTCACAACTGCATTGTCCCCGGCCATCGCTAACCTGAACTTAAATCCAAGCGAATTCCTTTCACCCAACCCAACCATAGTTAAAACATGGCGTTAAACCTTAATTAACTAAATTCAATTAAAATCCGGACACTGTTGGTGACATTTTAGTTCAAGGCATTCATTTTAGACAAGGATATGACCCAAGATGAATGATGAATAAGTGAAGTTCTAAATTCATGATTTAGTAAAATGGTGAAGTTTAGTATTTTTGTTCGGAACAGCTATCAGGTGAAGTCAGGCTTTTATCTTGTGTTGCTGTCATGATGACGCTACGTTTAAGTCCGACTGTCATCACATCATCGGGCTCAAGTCATGCCGTTTTGTGTAGGAACAAGACAGGGAAATATACAAAGCAAAGAGAGCTCGGTTTCCACATTCTATGAAGTTTCAAAGTTCAAAGCTTTAAATCCTTTCGTCCTGCATATTCCCCTGATGGGAATGAACTGTGGGAGCTGCGGCTGAAAAGTGTGCTTCCTCGGTGCACCACCCTCCACCCTTTTGGTGGCGACTGTTGCTTAGCAACCACAACTCATGTCAAATAAATGTCACGAAGAAAGTCATCCAATTCATGCAAATCCGAGGCACAAATCCCATTCGTACTAAATAACTTACTAATCTGGCATTGAATTTTAGGAATAAAACTGAAAAATTGAAATTCAGTCAAAATAGAAGTCAAATCGGAGGATAAATTCGGACCTTTTGCTAATCGTTTTTTCGGTGAAAAGATTTTTTTCAATTTTTATTTTTCGAGGCAAGTTGAGAAACAGGGCTTGGCTTGCCGCGAAAAAAATTGTGTGTGAATCACCGCTGATTTTTTAAAGGGAAAAGAAAAACAAAGGATTTTTTGGCGTTTTCAGTGATTGCAGTTGCTAAAAAACTGAGGTCAACTGAGCTAGTTCGAGGTCAACAGTCAACGAGTCACCACCAGAATGCAAGAGAGCAAGTCCAGTGTAAGTTTGTATTCGAATTTAGTAGCTGGCTGGAAGTGAAAATGGATGATTCATTTTGACATTTTAATTGTATAACATATAATCTAAAATGATGTGAATTTATAGTTTTGTTCGCTGACGAAAGCCGAGCCAGCAGGGGAGAATGGATCAACTACTTACGTTGGATTTGCTAATTTACCACAACAAGTACACCGGAAGTCTGTGAAGAAGGGCTTTGAGTTTACCCTTATGGTAGTTGGTAAGTTTAAGCAATGAATAATGCTAAATGTTATGGTTTTATTGAGCTAATGACTTTTACAGGTGAATCTGGATTAGGGAAATCGACGCTGATCAACAGTCTCTTTCTGTCTGATCTTTATGGGGATAGAAAAGTACCGGAAGCGAAAGGTAACCTTGCTGGTATTGGAGGGGAGAAATTCGGTAAGCTGAGGTCAAAGGACTCGGAGCTCAACTCTCAACAGTGGCTAGGTGAAGACAACAAATTGGGATAGTTCTAACGATCAAATGCACTTGCATGAACTGTCATTTTAATCAACTTGTTTCTCATTTACGTTTTTAGAAAAGTAGTGCCTCGAGTATTCTTTGGTTTTATGGTTTCTTTGATCTTGGTTTCTCCGAAGTATCTAACCTCTCGTTATACAATCCATTTCTTATATACTTGCATTTTGTATATAATTTATGGTCTATTATTATTGAACGTTTAAATGACCCAATTTCTTTAGACAAGTTCAAGAAGAACGTTGAGATTCGGGCCAAAACGGTAGAGATCGAGGAACGTGGGGTCAAGTTGAGGTTGACTGTTGTGGACACTCCTGGATTTGGAGATGCAATTGATAACACTGACAGGTAATAACAGGAAAAACTTTATTTGTTGAACAGAACATGACATGACATGTTGTTTTTACAATGAATTCCAGTTTTAGTTCAATCATCAAATACATCGATGACCAGTTTGAAAAGTTTTTCCACGGAGAGCGAGGTCTGAATAGACGTAACATTACAGACAACAGAGTCCACTGTTGTTTCTACTTCATTTCCCCTTGGGGTCATGGGTGAGTTGCCATGCTTTCATGCTTATCTGTATATGCAAGTTAATGCAAGTAACTTATAATTTGTTTCTGATTTTTAAGTCTGAAGCCGTTTGATATCGAGTTTATGAAGCAACTCCACAACAAAGTGAATATTGTTCCTATCATTGCCAAAGCGGATGTCCTTACCAAGGGAGAAGTGGCACAGCTCAAGAAGAAGGTGAGACTGCACTTCCAGATTTTTAGACCTTTACCTATACATATTCCTACATTTGATTTTCTTATTTTAGATTCTTCAAGAGATTAAATTGAACGGGATCAAAATCTACAGTTTGCCAGAAGTTGACGAAGATGAGGAAGAGGCTTATAAGGAAGAGGTACACGGGAAAGTTTTAATTTTTACAATCCATGAATAACATTATTTTTCATATGGTTTTAAAAGGTTCGGCAGTTGAAGGCCGCCATGCCATTTGCTGTTAGTGGCTCAACCACTTTTATCGAAGCCAAAGGACAGAAGGTCAGAGGTCGGGTTTACCCATGGGGTGTGATTGAGATCGAAAACCCAGAGCACTCTGACTTTGTCAAATTGCGAACAATGCTCATAGCACATATGCAAGATCTACAGGAAGTGACTCAAGAAGTTCACTATGAAAACTACCGCCTTCAGAAACTGGATTCGGAAGCAAAAGCTGGAGCTAAAGCAGAGCTTCTTCTCGACGCTTCATTCGGGAGAACCGCCGAGGAGGATGAGATGAAGCGTATTCTCCAAGAGAAGGACGCAGAACTTCGTAAAATGCAAGAACTCATGGCCAAAATGCAAGCGGAAATTCACTTTAAGAATTAAGAAATAATCCTTGTTTCTCAAGGTTCATTAACGTGGCTTCTGTCTCTTCTGCCAAACCACAAGTTTCACTACCAGTTTTGTACATTTTAATTATCAACTGAAACCAAAAGACTTAAGAGAGACGCTTCTGTACATTTTGTAAATGTGATGAATCTAAATCATAATAATTATTTCTGTATGCCAAAGCTTTTCTTTTACCTTGAATAAAACTGTCTTGCTTAATTTGTCCAATTAACATTTACGCATATTTCTTTAAGCAAAGTCAAAATAAAGTGGCAGGAGTTCAGTTTTTCTTTTTTTTAAAGTTTACTATTACTTGGCTCAGCATCAGCGTCCTTGGTCACCTTGTCATTCGTATAGGCCTGATTAGCCTTCTTCTCTTCTTCAATCTTCCTCAATTGCTTCACAGTTTCAATGATAATGACCAAGTAAATGTTGACAAAGACATGGAGTGTGATGGCCAGGAAACTGGTCAAGTAGACCCCTCCGAGATACGGATGTCCACAGTCGTCAACTGTCTCGTTGCAAAACCCACCTTCGGCAATTGCATTGTAGACTCCATCAAAGCCAGAAATTGTCGCCACTTTGAACAGAGTTGTCACTGCATGCCAGGATTCAAATTCACTCACGTCAGAAAATGAAGCCCATCCAAAAATTGAAAAACAGGCGTAAAACAAGACGTAAAAGGCAAAGAGGTAGAAGATGGTTAATCGTGTCTTTGCAAGTCCGTTTCGGAAAGCTTTGATCTCGGTCAAGCCACAGGAGCAGATTCCATCTAGCGTCAGAAGGTGAAGGAGACGGAAGAGTCTGAGGAATGCCAATGAGTAAACGGGTTCAGGCCCAACTTCAATCCAGATCAGTTCTACAATGGAAGGATTCGTTAGTTGAGTTTAAGTGGAGTTAGTTAGAGTTAGAGGCATACCGATGAGTGACGTGATCACGATGACGAGGAGCAAGTTGTTGAGCCAACTCTTGAAGAAAGCAACCCTCTGATGAGCCAGGCGCAGGAGCAGTTCAACGAAGAACAAGAGCAGGATCACATACCGGAAGATTTGAAGACCTCTCAACGCATCCTTTACAATTACAATGCAAAATGTCATAATAGTTTTCTCATTCTGTAATGGAAAAGCTTACCTCGTCTTGGAGGTAACTTTCAAGCGCATGTGCAACACAATCTGCTATTATTGTCAATGCAACCCACACTTCAAAGTAAGGGTGTCCAACGTATTTCTGCAATGGCGACTTGCTCTCAGCAGCAGCGGCTTCTCCTTCCTCTTCATCCTCAACGACTCCAAAAATATCCAACCACTACATTTAGAGAATAGAAATGAAGCTAAATTTTTAGAAAAGAACATAAAATGCAAAAGTTCTTACACTCTTCTTTTGCAATTTGTTCAAAATGACGCCAAAAATGGTGAAAAACGGAAACAAAACTCCACCAATGAGAAAAGCTGCAAAGTAAAGGATCGCGGCAGGGTGATTTTCGAATTGCGGCTGCTCGTCAATCTGCGAACATATAAAAATATTAGCCTATGTGGAGCTTGATTACTTTGAAAACCTACGTCTGACGAATCAGTTGCACCCACGATTGCATTCACCCATCCATTTCTCAGGGCGACATACAGCAAGGTCCATAGTCCGTTTGGAAATGAATCAAAATTCGCTTTGTCATTTTCCCAGGTGAAGTTGCCCCGAATGCAATGATACTTGTTCTTAACACGTTCTGCATCTTCCCCAACTGCACTGCACTGCAACAATATTTTGAAATGAACATATGCATTAGACTTTGTAATAAGTTGGAACTGACCTTGTAAAATGTACCCATGAAGAGTTGGACTCCGAGGAAATCGAATGCAGCCCAGATGAAAAATGTGGCCAGCAGATATTTTGCCAAGTAGCACAATTGATGGCCCAGTTGGTGGGCTACAAGATCCAGCGGATGAATCCTCGACACGAGCATCAGCAGCCGGAAACTCCCCAAGTAAGCAATTCCGTGGTGGTTGTCAAGAGCCAAAGCCAAAATTGAGTTCAAAACCATAAGGGCATCGAAGACGAGGCCAACGGTGAATATCTTTCGGTCAAACTTGTGGATTGCCAACTTGGCAATGATTTCCAGCGCAAAGTAAACGACAAAGGTGATTTCCGCCTCGAAATAAAATTCAATGGCCAGGGCCGAGAGTACAACGATCAATACGGAAGACCAAAGTTTGTAACCCCAATGAGTCAGAATCTTCTTCTGAATAGGGACTTTCTCGTCAGCTTTTTGTCCTGGTGCGTTTTCAGCGTCGGCCCCATTCCTTACTTCTCCATCTTTAACTTCTTTGTCAGATTTTGGATTATTGTCGTCGTGCTCTTTGTCAATCCAGGCTTTCAATTTTGAGCCCACCCAGGTGACCGGAGTAAAAATACGTTCGAGAGATGTAGGCTTTTTCTTTTCTGAATCGTCAGCTTCAGCATTCTTGGTCAGCAGGTTTGAAGTTGTGACTGAGATCGCAAGCCCAAGACTCGTGACGAGATAGTTGCCAATAAATCCAGACGAAATTATAAACGTAATTGCAGTGAATGCGGGAGTAACCAATAGCAAATCCCACAATGATTCCATCCATTCTCCGCTAAAGGAGCGGAAATGGAGGCTGAATGATCTCCAGAAGCCAGCCATATTCCATCTTGGGATTTCAGAGTTCGGAAATTCTGCTTTGTTGTCTATAAAAAACAGAGTCGACTTTTAACTAAACCGAATCAATTTAAATCATTAATTTTCACACCAGTGTAATCAGGTCCAAAACGGAATAAGCCGAAGGTTGCAAAGATGAATAGAATGACAATTGTAATTCCAAATGCCCATCTGGCAGTGACAAAGAGACATCGCTTCATTATTTCAAACAAGAAATTGAGTGACGGCCATCTTGGAACTATTTTCAACACTGCCAACTTCAATAGGTAAAAAGATTTTTAGGAGATCATTAAAATCAACAATTTTTCAGACTTACAGTAACAAACGCGTGACACTTGGTGTCTTGAAATATGGCAAAGATGATTACCAGGATAACCACAAGGAAGTCAAAGCGATTCCAGCACCTCTCCCAGTACTTGCTCAACCCCAAAGAAACGATTTTGACAACAAATTCCAAACAGTAAACTAAATACACAAACTGCAAAGAAAATTTAGCTGTGTAAGGTTCTTTTAGTTTCTATTAATTTAGTTGACATTGCTTACATTGGCAGTGTATTTCATAGAACTTCCCAAGCACTTCATGGTCAGCTCCGAAGTGATCAATAGCCAAAATGATGATGTTGATGATAATCACGAATGTTATGAAGACGTCGAAATGATCATTCTCTACTACCTTCTTGCCATGTTCTTTTGATTTTTGGAAAAGGGACAAAGGCTTTCCCTTAGCTTTAGTATTCTCTGGCTTCTTTGGTTTGACCTCGCCGCCTTCCCATTCAACTGCTAGCTCTTTCAATCCATTGTCAACTTCGTACGCCATTGTAGAATACAGCAAAGTTCCAATCAAGAAAGTTCCCATGAAGAAGACGATCAAAAAGTAGATTAGCTGGAGCGGACCGTCATTCTCCCAGACCTGGAAGACCATAGGAAAATTCAAATGACAAAACGCACAAAGAAGTTATTGTACGTACCTTGTCGTAAATATATTCTGGATAGTCTTGAAAAATCAAATTCAGCAATGTGAGTTCACTGATTGTCAAGTTGTCAAAGGAGACGTATCCATTTTGCGGATTGACACCTGCGCTCACGCACGTGTAATTCTCCGGACACTGAGTACTCCTACAGGCAAAGGAAATTAGACACGTTACTCAGAATTTTAAAGAATTTCTGGGGTACCAAGTGAAATTTCCACATCCCTGAGTGGTTAAAGCTCCATAAGTTTCTTGCATTTTGGCGTCATTAATGTCGGTGCTGTTGGGGCCAAAAAGGTCCAGGAATTCTTCTGCAGTTTCCTCTGGGACGCATTTTTGACGAAGACGATGTGCGTAGAGGTCCGTAGCGAGTAATCCAAGGATGAGTAAGATGACTCCAGCAAAGAAAGCAAACCGAAGCAAGCGTGGCCATAACTTCCGGAAAACCCTGTCATACCCACTTAGCCAGGCTAAAAGTTTGTAAATAATTGTGAGTCTTAAATCATTGACATTTCTTAGAATAATTTTACTTGGAATCAGAGGGATGAGTTTCAGAGCACGGAAGGCGTTGGCTGCAAAGAGCGTCCGATGTGCGGGATATGCAAGGCTTGAAAATCTAAAATTAAAAAAATTATGTTTAAATGTTCTCGGATTTTAAAGTAATTTTTAGCTTACCCAACCACAATGACGAAGATGTCCAACCAGCTCCATGAAATCCTGAGGCATGAAAATGGATTCCCGAATTTTAGTCCCCGGCCCATGATTTTCAGCGTAAACTCCACAACATAGATGAACAGGAAGATAATGCTGGAAATTAGTAAAAAAAAAACGGTTGTAGACTTGTGGATATCCATCACACGCATGCGTACTTTAGTATTTTGAAAACAGTGCCATCTCCTGGTTTCTCCGGATGAGGTTGTTCATCGATACCATCGGTACTTCGTTTGGAGATTCCTCCTGAACTTGCCGGAACAGGGACAACTGCAAACAGCATCGCCACGCAGTTGACCAGCACCACAAACACCATGAAGTAGTTGAAGATGCCATGCGTCAGAATCGAGATTGCTTGGTGATGCCATCCGCCACCAGATTTTGCGTGCGAATTTGTCGCATCTCCAAATCGATACAAGATACCACTCCCACGGCCAATGATAACGAAGGTCTAACAAGATTAATGGAAAACATCGTCAAATAAACCAGTTCCGTGACATTCATATCAAGTTCCAAATGACATCTTACGTCATCGTCATTGTAAGCCGGGCTGACTTCATTCAAGCCAATGCCTGTTTCTGAACTCTTAATCTTTTTACGTGCCGCCAGCGGAAGAAGATGGCCGTTGAGTATTGTTTCAGATGGAGGCGATGGGATTGGTTCATCCTCTTCTTCCGGCGGTTTCGATATCGGTGGCGGTGGCGCTTCGATCGTTTTCACGTATTCCCTCGATGGAGGTCGGTCGTCGTCGCCAAGCTCAATGGTCCTGATTGGCGAGGTGCTCTGTAATTACAAAACCGGGTAGTCAAAATGCGGGTTTTGACGATTCCGAAATTTTTGGCATCAGGAGAAAGTTAAAGCCTCGTTATTTTGATTATTTCACGGAACTATAAAAAGCTTATGAGATCGCCTGGTTTTAATAGTTCCAGAATTTCATCAATTCCAAACCATGGTACTGACCTTGGAGCTTGGATTTTGAAAAAAAATTACTGAAAAATTTCAACGTACCCTTAAAAGTCGAAACTGATGATGTTCACCCGGTCTCGGCAGAAGCGGTAGTCGGGGAAAGTCTTCGAGTGGAAAGTCTCCAGTATTCGAACTGTATTTCACCGTCTCTGTCACGGTGGTGAACGTCCGAAACCGGACGTCTTGATAATTAGTCATCCTTCAGAACGTCGCCTCTTCTAATCCTGTATTCCAGAACCGAACGTCTTCCACCAACTGAAATTAAAATTTCATTCAGCGTCTAATATAAGCAGGACGCTGACGGATGAGATGACGGCGTTATCCTCTTAATGAAAACAAACTTTCCAATTGCATTTGACGAAGAACTTATGATGCGAATCATGGCCTCGTTTTAGACGTTGATAATAAATGATGACTTAGTAACAGACCAACGGTTATCTCATTTGGTTAGCAAGAAAACAACAAGGGTTGATTATCCAATCTACTTATTGGCGTCAATTCTTTCTAAATGCAGATGCAGTGAGCTAACTTCCAGACCTTTTATGGCTTCGTTGATGAACTTCCCAGACCTCAGATTAGACTAAATTGGACTGAACTTGGGGACGCTAAAACAAATGTTCTTTGGTCCGCAGGGTGGTTTGGACTGGACAGGACGTGTGTTCAACCGTGCAGAAACATCAGAGCCGCCAAGAGGGGGTGTGCTATTTTATTGTTGTTTTTCCAGCAAGTTTTTGAGGGTCAGAAGATGAACATTATGCATACGGAACCGGCTTTTAATGGGCAATTGTGTGTTTATAGAGACACAACACGAATGCCCCAAAGCTGTATAATAAAGTCTGGGAGTTACACAACAATGACAAGCATCAGGGTCAACTGCTTTATATTTACACATCCTGGGGGACAAATCCTTATAAATAGAATGAGCTTGGGCTGAGCAGAAAATGAGCAAATTGAAAAGCGACTGTGCTTTCGGCAGTTTTTTGCATAATCCAATGTCTTTTGATGAAGTACCAGAAAAAATCTAGGTAAACTAACAATTATTTTATTCTGATCCGCGGAGATATGCTTCATGCATGGGATGATACAATGCGTAACCGAGAGGAAGCTGCGTCCCGCAACACTTGTGTTTTGAAATCAACACGCTTATAATGAACGTATTAAAACGCACAAAAGCCAAAATCATGTAATCAACATGCTAATATGCGTTTTGATTTTTAATGGAGGAAATGCGTGGGGGATGTAAAAAGGTAAATGGGGTGCAAGCTTTGAGTGTATCGTTTCCAAAGACTTTGCGCCTACACTCAATTCTTCGTTTTTTGTGGTTTTGCTTTCTTACAGCATTTAACAAGAATTTCATCGCAGACAGGATTCTCATCAAGGTAACCTTGCCACTGATTGATGGCTGATTCATGCACGATGACATTCACAGAACCAACCTAAAGGACTTCATCGGGGGTGGTTTTAAGTGGAGCAAAAACGCTATAGACTAATGCCAGGTGAAAATAAATGCCGTTGCAACTTCAATTAACGGAATTAAAACCCGGTTAGGCCAGAATTTGCGACTGTAGTCAAACTGGCAAACTTCAGAATATGATAATTCAAGGTCATTATAGCGTCTTCATTTTTCAAATCCCGAAAAGTCTCTCATGGTCCGATTCCTGGTTGGCAAAATATGCCACGCTATTTCGAACGGCTGTGGAAAAAGGGAGAAAAGTGGAAAGATCAATACAGTAGAAAGAGAGTCCCTACTTTGGAGACTTGCAGGATTGTGCAGATTTTTTCAGAAATGTTAACTCGTTATTAATTACACAAGAAAGATGACAAATAACACTTGTGTGCATGTTTTTATGGAATAGCCTATGGATAGCCTATTGATAGCCTAAACCTATTGATTAGAATAGCCAACCCAAGCCAATCAGTCTCAATCTGATCCTCTCACTTGCCTGAGATCAAGTACAAGATCAGATGTAATCTCTGGGTGACGGCTGCGGACTGAGTCTAGGTTCGTCATCGGAACAGAGCCAATTGAGGTAGTCAATCACAAGGAAAAAACCTGCATCTTTGCCTTGCATCTCTCCGAGGTTAAGATTATGCGAAGGCGACAAGTTCTTATGCGACATAGTGAAGGTAGAAGTCTATCGCAGTCACTGAACGAACAACCTGCGGATTGATAGCGTAGTTTGTAAGCTACCCAGGAAATTATTCCTCCCTCGCAGCCTGTCGGACGCACGCAGATTCTCAATATACGGAGGTTTCCTGCACTGGTCAGCTAACCTAGAGGGGGTAGCCGATGATGCAATGTTGAGTGATCAGTAGGCAGGCACTGAGGTGCCAGTGTTGTCGCCTGAGCGTTGAGGATGCGGAACAGTCTCTGGCAGAGTACCCCATCCCCTCCCAAGAACATACATACAAGCTGACCAGGCCGCCAGTGCCCATTTCAGTCTCTCCGTTGTAAACAACTTTATTGGATGGAGGATGTCATGGACAGATTGTCATAGAGGATGGAGACAGTCTGATATCGCGAGCACGAGCACCATCCCTCGATGGAGCTGATGGATGAACGAGAGAAAATACGTGTCCACAAAAGGTCTGATCCTAGATTTCGAATATGGAACAGTCAGTCCGACAACAGCTGGAGTCCGGAGATTGGAATAGGCCACACCATGGCACAAAATGCCGGAGCCATCTGAAGTTGGTGGTGGCAAGAAGCAGTAGCGGGAACCTATTTGCAGAAGCCGACATGCAAAAGAGGACGGCTCGCCTTGTATTCTTCGGCGACCATCAAAAATATAACCGCTTCTGGAAAGGTCTTCTGTAAGTACCTGAGATTGTATGAAGCTCCACCCCTGCCCGACGGCACATGCGTCAGATGTCTTTTTTAAACAGTTGTTATAAGACAGGCGCATGTGCGGAGGACAGAGGCGTCAGGTAGGCCTAGCTCTGGAGGTTGGAGGTATAGAGCTAGGTCCTTTGGGTGGTGGAGCTTGGTGGGTGCGTGGATCTGTGGGTGACGCCCCCACACTGATGAGGCTATGGCAAGCCGAAACCCACTTAGTAGAGGTGTTATGGCGGCAGTGGGCATGAATCCCATTTGTATATTTATAGCCTGTGGGACATAAGCATTCCAAGGATAATCATCTGGGACGTCGTTTTGGTTGTTTATGGTGCCTTTTTATTAGATTATTAGGTTAAATTACGCTAGCGAAAAATTTAATCTTGTCCACAACTTTGTTCAAAGCAAGGTTGATAAACGATTTAGGTTATATGTTATATCAGATGGAACAGATCTGGATTGATGGATAATGTACATTAGCGAAAATTTGTGAGAGAATTGGACACAATTATACAGAAATGTGAATGAACACAAATTGTCTAATTGAGCACAATATTCGGACGAATAAGTGTTAAATGGGACGTATTTTGCTAATTTTGTAGAATGTTAGTCAGCCTTGAGTCAACTCAATGTTTTTTAGCGATCTGGGAATTAGGATAACCCAAGCCCAAGTTGGAGATAGCAGTTCACACCCAATCCAAACAGTGGAGAGTAAACAATGAGATTATTAGTTTGATAAGTGACCCAGCCAGCCTCCTCTGTCCTCCAGGAGTGTCACATTAGTCACATAGTGATAGTCACAAGTCACAAGCCGAACGATGACTCCCTTCATCTGCTTTCTAATCGGCCTAACCGGAATTAGTGCCACAGAGATCAGCCTCAAGACAAAGCCAGGGACACTCTTCTCCATTCCGTTGGAATTTAGACGAGCTCGATTCTCCAGTGACACGCCGGAATGGGTCAAGTACGAAGCAGGAACTATCAAGGGCGTTGCCGGGGAGCACACCGGTTTGTTCAAGTTCAGCGTCAGCGAGTTCGACGGAACAGAGATGGTCAATGTCCACATCGGGGTCAGTCCGCGAGACCCTTCCACAAGTAACCCAGATGACTGCTTTAATCAAAAGTATTTTGGACGGCAGCTAAACTTGCAAGAAAAAATTACATACGGTATACCCGGCGGGTTTTATACTGAAGGAGTCAGAGGTATCCAAGAAACTGTCAAACTGTACTGTCACAACATTAAGAGTGCTGATCATGTGTTAACAATGCATATTATCCATTGCAGGAAGTGTGCTCCATTATCCAACGTCTTGCCGTGGAGTCACTGAGAAGAAGAGGAAAGGAAGGGCTTCCGGCTATGCGCACAAGGACAAAACAACGGGTGACGAGATTATTGAAATGGGGTCAGGGGATGGTGACGACGATTTTGACGAGGATGCAGAAGATGAAGAAGAGGAAGACTATGAAATTGAGAATCCGTTAGGACCACTCCAGCCGACTCCAACGCTGTCATACTACCACCCTGAATCGAGTTTAGAAGAGGATGACATGGCTACGCCCACTGTGCTGCCGACCCCAGCCAGTGACTTCTCCCTGCTACATTCCTTCCAGCCGCTTTCATCTGATCTCACCTTCCAGGAACTCGGATCAGGAGACTTTGAGATTGTACCAACAACTCCGGTGCCCGTCACACCAAGTGCGTCACCGGAAGTAGAAGTAGAACTCACGCCCACACTCCCACCAGACCAACCCGTCCTGAAGAAACTCATTGAGAAGCTACACCTACCAGCTGGGAAAGTCTTCAAATTCAACATTGCCAACGGATACTTTAGCTCTCCGCATCCAATCGTGTACTTTCTTCAAGAGAGCGAGAAGGACGCCGTTCCGCCGTGGGTGACGCTTGAAGACGGGATTCTGATTGCATGGCCGTCAGTTGGTGATATCTCCGACTACGCAATCAATTTAGTAGCACAAGACACGGTGACTAATGGAGCCACCGTAGACGAGATTTACTTGAGAGTTGGAGAAAGTGCCAAATCTCGCAACTACAATCATGAATTCGAGCTGAAAGTTATCAAGAATATTTCACACTCACCTTCAGAGCCACTCTACAAAGTTATCGAACAGCTCCAAGGCTTTGCAGGTGGAAGAGAAGACGGGGATTTAATTGTCACAAAAATTGAGCGTAATTCAGACCTTATATCAATCAAGTGGACCAACGAGAGTCTCTTCGTTGGAGAAAACCAGCACAAGTAAGGCAATTTATTTTTACAGTTTGGCCATTTGTGGTTTCAGAATTGACATGTTTTTCACCAAATGTAAATATCGACTATGTGTATTTATTTGACAGGTGTCCGGAGCAAGAGTTGAGGGAAATATATCTTAGACTGGTCGATACTTCCGGCTCGGCTAATCCAAGTCACGGGCTTGTTCGTCAATTGTCGCCGGCGTATGTTCCAAAATCAGTTGAAATCCATCTACGACCAAAGAGCTTTTGCGCCGGTGCGAAGCATTCCACCATCACTGGAATACAGCCATTGCTTCCAACAAACAACTTCCCACCTCAAATCCAGCGCCAGCTGGACTTTATGTGTACCAGGTCGGGAGAATTTTTCATTTCCAAAGTCAACGATACATTTTGCTACGATCCAGAGGATGGAGAAACACCATTTCTTCGACTGCAGCTATTCGATAGCAATGGAGAAATAGTAAAAATTGACAACTGGCTTCAGTTTGATGAAAAAAATCAAGAATTCTACGGACTACCACCTCCTGTCCCATCCGGGAAGCCAGAAATTCAGGGATACACATTGAGATGTGCAGACAAAAAAGGTAAAAACTATCTTATTTGCTTAAATCTGGTAAACCGGCTTCTAATACGGTTATAACTTTTTCAGGAAAGTCCGATAATGACGCCATTGAAGTTGAGATTGCCCCGACAGAGAAGACCGACTACGCTGCTGAATTCCGCCTTCACTTCCGATCTGATTCTTTTCATCCTTCAGACCTTCGTAAATTCATGGAGAAGCTGGCAAAGGCACTGAATGAAACCCTGACTGACCTGCTCGTGACCTCATACCAAACTTCAGGCTTGGATGTTCAGTTCCTTTGGCATCTGCGCCGGAACGCAACAACAGAAGCAGAGTTGACAGCCATTCGGAACGTAATGCTCAATGATGATGGGAGTTTGAGAAACACGTTCAAGGATGCTTTTAAGCCAGAATTCAATCTCACTTTTGGACAAGTAAGCAATGGCAGGAACGTTTTTTTTGCTTGTGTGGTTGTAGTTTGGCTAATTTGTTATGCTTTACACTGAGCCCTTACATAGTTTTTTATTCTTATTAGGTCATTCCCAAGGGCAGACTCATTGGCATCAACACGCAAACGCACGATGGAGAAATGCTCGAGCCCGAAGTTAACAAAGAAGAAAGACCAATTCTTGCCGACGACCGGAATACGCTTGTCACTTACATCATTCCAGCTGCCCTGATTGGGGTCATGGTTCTCCTTGCTCTTTTACTGGCTTGTCTGCTTTCCAGAAAAAGGAAAGCATTACCCAGAAGCTCAGAAGAGGCTCGTGCGTTCATAAAGAAAGGAGTCCCTATCATATTCCAAGATGAATTGGAAGAAGACAAAGGAGGTAGTTCCATGCGCATGTGTGCAAAGTCCAACATCCTCTTAACATTCATTTTTTTCTTCTTTTGTATGTAGCACGTTCTCGATCACCGGCGATTCTGCGTGAGGAGCATCCACCACTGCCTCCAGAATATCGTCGTTCTCCCATTCAGCAATATCAGCCACCACCCCCAATGAGTCGAGTTGGTGGTTCACGCGGTGGGGTCAGACCTGGGACTCACTACAGGAAACCACCACCGTATCTACCTCCATAAAGAGGTCAATGACCTTTTTCTCCAGCAATACTCCAGTCAAGAGTAGTCATGCGTTGAAATAATGTCAGTCCACCACCACCATTTTATCATATCCCTTCCAAGCTGAGTTTAAAGAGCTCATCAGTTGTGTACAAATAACGTCCCTTAAATGAGCATGACCTTAAAACAGCGTTTAGACGCGGTGCATTCAGTATGCAAGTTCTTTCTATAGGAAAAGAAGTCTTCTTTACATTTCTACGTTGTTAATCTTGTGTGTTCCTTTGGACTGGATTTAATGACTGGGCGCGCTTTTGAATCACGCACCTTTGGCAGCCATACTTGTAGTGAGGTAATAATTCTATTAACTTATTCTTAATGATTTCTACAATCATGAATCCTTCCCTGTGAAACTAGGGTTTTTAGATCAATTGTAAAAAACTTTGTAGAACAATTCTAACGATTACATTGGTGTTACGAGTTGTCGATAACAGTTGACATGTATTGTAGCATTTTAGAATGAATTAAAATGACTACTAATGCTTTTTTACCGAATTCCAGTGACCTAACGGCGCGCAAACCCGGAATTTATGTAATAGCTTCTTGAGTGTTTAGCTAATGTGCGAGTAATTTCCAATAACTGCGCTTGAAATTGTGATGTGAAAGTTTTATAACAGGAACGGGTGTGTGTATATTACAAACTAGTTTTTAGCTAAAAGGGAACAAATTAATGCGGATAAATTACAAACATAAAGGAACAACTAAACTTAAAACCTTTCAATCCGGGGTGTAAATCACAATGATGAGAGTTGGAGGAGGCAGTATTCCTGCTGCTGACTTGGAACTGGTGTTGGCACTAGACTTAAGCCAGGTCAAGGTCAACCAGAACCTCGGAATCCATTGTATACTTTATTCACTGACTTCTGATTTAGGATTTTACGGAGACCTGAAAAGTAGAAAAAAATGACAGTGGGAGTTTATAACACTGGTTTTTGACACCTTACCTTCTTTGTCTTCTTCAGAGAGATCGTTCTTTGGAAACTCGACATCGAATGTGATCGTGAGAGTTCCAAAATTGTTGTTATTTTCATAGGACGGCATGCCTTCTCCTTTCTTACGAATGCGAGCTCCAGGCCATGTCACTTTCTCACGTGTGATGTGAACTTTGTGACCATCGAGGTGCTCAATGCTCATTTCAAAGCCTGCTAAGGCATCTTGAAGGGAAATGGTAACATTCGTATAAAGGTCATCTCCTTTCCTCTCAAAGTGCGAATGAGGACTCGTTTTTATTCTGATTCGGAGATCTCCTGGTTCTCCGTCAATGTGGGGTTCTCCTTCGGCCGTAAATCGAGTCTCTTGTCCATCTGTCATCCCTGGCTCAATCTCGAATTCCAACATTCTCTCTTCACTTGTGAATCTATAGGATGAATTTTTTTTTTAATTTAAGGATAACCTTTTAGCGGTAAGGGATGGGACTACGGTGTGTAACAACTTACTTGATATTTGGACACTCGTCGCATACTTGCTGTTGCATCATTTGAAACCGACCAGGGCCAAGCTGTCTGGTGACCATTTCCTGCCTGCAGTTACATTTCCTTGTACCAGATGCCGGTTTAGCTACTGGCTTGTTTCGTGTAATCTGAAAAGCACCAAACGCTTGTTACAGGCAATCTGGAAAACTGATACACAGCCATAGAATTACCTCCACAAAATTTCCAGAGTAGAGTTCTTCTAGCGTGACATGGAGATCCATGATAATATCCGCCCCACGCACGACTTCCTTTCCCCTCTGCTCATTCCCTCCAAAGAATCCAAAATCTCCAAAGAATGACTGAAATGGATCCATAGAACCAAAGGAAGAGTCCTTCTTGAGACACTCCTCTCCACAGTGGTCGTATTTTTCTCGTTTCTCTGGATCTGACAGAGCCTCATAAGCTGCACTCAAATCCATGAATTTCGTGTTTGCATTAGGGTCATCTGAATTCTTGTCTGGATGTAATTCCTTTGCCAGACGGCGATACGCTTTCTTGATTTGGTTCAGTGAGGCTGAGCGGGGGAGTCCCAGAATCCCGTAAAAGTCACGCCTAAGATATAACATTAAAAAATATGTTAAATGCACTGTTACTGTCTACTTGTGCTAACTTACTCAGTAAGTACGACACAAGAATTGAGCAAGATGAGCACGAGTGACAGAAGTGATTCCCAGTCCTTACTTCTCACCCTCATCGTCCGGCAATCGATGATGTAACAATCTCTTCGTAATAACCTAAAAGTCACCACAAAGCAATTGTTAGAAATGGTTGAATGCTGAGGAATAAACATAAATAGGAAATATTTACGAAAATTGAATTGGAGCTTTGCAGGAATGCACCACCTTCTAGGCGAGTTGTGGTGAATACGTGTCCTGCTTTCCGGAATTCACTGGTGACTTCTCAGTGAAATGGATGTGGCAATCGAACTCGGTAGAAAGTTAACACCGAAATCGCAATTATTAATTTGGAAACAGTCGGTCGAGCTAACCGGGATGTCCAACTGACAGTCAGCCTGGACAAATGTGTCACTCCCATTGGCCAATCACTCACCCGCCATTTTCAAATTCAATTCATTTCTACCCGCCCAAGGGCGACGTTGTCACCTTGTCCAGTGTTCCATTCAAGTCAAAGGTCAGAATCATTAAAAAAACTAAACTAAATTACAGTTGTATTAATCAATTAATGTAATTCTAGCAACTGTGTATTTGGTGGATTGCTTCTTTGACATCAAACTTTCTGATTGTATGGTGCCCGTCTGTGGCGAACGATCGAATCAATCGAATCTTGGGGGTTGGTTGTCCACGATGTGTTAGATTACCGCCTAACTCGTACCAGTCCATGGTATGGATGTAATTGATTAAACTACATTTTAAGTTTCTCGCGGCCCCACTGAGATCGATGTGGGGTCGCCAGAACCCTGACGACTTTGGTGTAATCATTTTACGGTGATTACGACCGGCATTTATTTGGTTTTCTGTGCTTTAAAAAGTGAAAAAGGGTTTACCATTAACACCGGTTTACGTTAAAAAAACGTTTTCATTTAAATCTGTGAATCCCTCTCACAGCTTAGAACCGATACTGTCAATATATTTAAGTTTTTTACAGTTAACGCTTGTCCCAAATGAGTGCCACCGATACGAAACCCGATATGGTTTTGTTAAGTTCAATTATGTTTAAGCCGATGATACATATTAAAACTTGTAACTTAATTTAAGTCGTGGTATTCTGCATTAATTTTATAAATACGAAAAGTATTAATTTGCTCCGGATCTAGGCAGTTGAGGCGATAAAGTTTATGGCACGAGGGGATAACCTAGTCACCTAGTGCATCGTCGTTCAACCCGCAGGTATCTTCGTCTCCAACCCAAACAATCAAAAACCAATTTCCGATTTCCGGTTCTTAATTTTTACGAACCTATTTAATTAATTTGTGATTACTTTAGTCTCTTTTGGAGTTAAGCGTTATTCCAGGTAATGTTTGAGTTACTGTCCCAAGGTGCAGAGGCAAAGCTTTACACCGGAAAGTATGAAGGTCGTCCGGTCATTGTAAAGGAACGATTTCCAAAGGCCTATCGGCATCCATCACTGGACGAGAGATTGACAAAGGAGCGACTCAGGGCAGAAGTGCGAGGACTCGCGAGGGCTAGGTCAATTGGTATGTAAACGTAAATGTTAACCTTATTTTATTCCTGTGACCCTTGAAGTATTCCGTGCTTAACAAATCGAACGCTAACTCTACAGGAATTCGGACACCGGCGGTGTACTTTGTGGATGAGAAGAATAGCAGTATTTACATGGAAAGGCTGGAGGATGTGGACACTGTGAACGTAGCTATCGGCAAAATATTGCGGGTAAGCAGAATTAAAGATCTCATTGAGACAATTCATTTTAATACTTTTCATGCCCTGGACAATTCTCTGTCGTAGGATTCACAAAATGGCGGAGGAGATGCGCAGTCTTTGGATGCTTTGAAACAACTCGGTCATGAAGTTGGAATTGCTGTCGGGAAGCTTCACGAGGCAGACATTATTCACGGAGATCTCACCACATCGAACATTTTAGTCAAGAGAGGAACAAAGGACCTCATCCTAATTGACTTTGGCCTTAGCTACGTGGACAAATCCCCTGAAGATAAGGGGGTGGATCTTTATGTGCTGGAACGAGCACTAGCTAGCACACACTCGAGCATTCCATGGATATTCGAAGAAGTTCTTCAAGGGTATTCAGAGTCGAGTCCAGGAGGAGGAACTCAAGCGCTTCATAAGTTTGAGGAAGTCAGACTTCGAGGACGGAAACGGACAATGGTAGGCTAAGCAGAATAAGTAAAGATTTCAACGCCATCAAAAATACTAAACTTGAGGTAATTTCTTGCAGTAAATTGGTTTTTCACTGTTACCACAAATCAAGCCAAAATTGTTTTTTACGCCGTTCGGTGGAATGTAAATGTGAACAACTGAGAATTCTCATTGTTCTAAAATACAGTAAAGATGTGCAATTGATGCATTTTGTATCTGCATGCAAAGTGCAGATTTGCAAGCGTTTTTGCAAACCTATTGTACATGTCTGCAACGTTGCCAATTTTCTGGACCCACTTGTGTGGGGCTCTTGGACGCAGTTGGACGTGTCACTTTCAAAGCTGCCAAAAAGTAAAGTTGTCAAAATTCTTTCTAAAAAAAATTAGCTCTTGATTTATTGGTGACCGGGATTGACTAGGATTTCTTAGGATTACTGGAACACTAGCTCTTCAGTTGCCTACTTCTGAAGTGTCATCAGTTACGAAATGGCAGGTAATAATTGTTCATTAACCTTGATTTTATAATTAACATGTGGTGAGTGGTCGGACATGGACTAAAACTGTTACCAATTTCAGGTAACCAATACCCGGGATGGGGCGATGGATCCAGCGACTACTCTTATTCGTTCAACGATCAGCCACAACCAGGGTTCGAGTCATTCAATTACCAACAACAGGCACAACCCAGCCCAGCACCGTTCTACGGCGGTAACACCGGAAACACTGGCTTCGGATCCAGCGCCCAGCCTACATACTTCATCCCTCAGAGTCCACCAGCCCCGGCTGACCCTTCGTCCGTCTTTTCCGACAACAATTTTGAAGATGAGCCTCCACTACTGGAAGAACTAGGAATCAACCCGAGCCAAATCGTTGAGAAAACTCTTGCAGTTATGAATCCTTTCCGTCGGACAGATGCTTCTATCCTCCAAGACACGGATTTGACTGGACCAGTTGTGTTCTGCGTTCTCTTCGGCTTCCTCCTCCTGCTCTCAGGAAAAGTCCAGTTTGGATACATTTACGGAATCGGGGTCTTGGGCTGTCTCGGGATGTGCTTCCTACTGAACATGATGAGCGTGGGCGGTGTCTCCTTGGGCGTGACTGTATCTGTACTGGGATACTGCCTCCTTCCAATGGTCGGATTAGCTGCGATCAACCTGCTGCTGTCACTCCAGGATCTGGTGGGAATCATTTTCACCCTGCTAGCGGTCCTCTGGTGTGCTCTCTCCGCTTCTAAACTGTTTGTGACCGCACTGGACATGCAACATCAACAACCACTCGTCGCATACCCTTGTGCCCTCGTATATGGCGTCTTTGCCCTTCTCGCTGTCTTCTAAATTATTTATAAAAAGGTCAGTTGGAGATTCTAGTGAACAAAAAAATGCTTATCGGAGAATTTCTATTTAGGAAAATATTTCAGACACGGAAATTACACACATTGTTCAAAATATCACCAATTCATAATAAATTATGGCTAATTTGTTACAAAATCTTGTGAGTTGACCTTGGTCTGAAAGCTATTGAGAAAGGTCGGACGTCGGAATCTCGGGGTCGGGATTACCGGAAACGAGATTTCAAGTGGGAGGTTATGAACGGCATTTTTCCGTCTACAAAAAATTGGTTTGTTTTTATTGTCATTTTTTAGTGACATATCAAAAGGGTCACTAAAATTGATATTTTGAGCCTGTCACTACCATTTGCTGGTTAGTCAGGTCAATTTCATTAGTGGACAATGACGAATTAAGACACCCATATTCCAGGAACCAAAGCATTGACGTATTCTTGTGTTACGCGTAAGTCATTAGAAACTCAAGTGGGTAGAACTGGTGATAATGAAATGACAATAATGAGTCACTGTACTTCACTTACCTAAAAGTCATTCTTTCAATTTGTTATTCTGTAGGAATATTGACTGGGTCACTTGGGTCACTGACACATCGAAACACGACGCAGTCAACCGGGTTTATCTTATCCCTTGCTGTATCACCAGGAAAAGGAGGTAATGTCAATATTGATACTGATAAGCCAAACATTTATCTAATTGACGCGTTTGTGATTAGTTTTTAGCACAGCGTAACAAGAGCATGGCAGCAGATCTCAAGATATTCCCAGTGATTGAGCTCGGTGAAGGATTACGGGATTCACCTAAGTTCCGGTCATTACTGGACGAGAAGATGATCAACCTGGAAACGTTGGAATCTAAAGTAGAAAAATTACTCAAGGCATCTCATACCATGATTGAGGCTGGAAAACACCATCTCAACGTTCAACAGTACGCTGCATAACTAATAATAGCTTAAAACAGTTCCAGTTTACTCTCCATTTTATATGTAAATTATGATAATTCTTTCAGTTCGTTCCTCACGGCGCTAACAGAGCTCAGCGTTCATTTCAGAGGAGATAAATTCGTCTATTCTGCATTTGGGACATTCTCTACTCAGCTTTTGGAAATGGCAAAGTATCTAGACAACTTTAGTTGATCAAATTAACCGTGCAGTGTGCCATAACTTGGAAAACTTTTTGAGAAAGTATGTTTCCATTTACTCGAATTTTACAACTAACTTAGAATATTGACATTATTATTTTTGTTTCAGAGATGTTCGTGGTTGTAGAGATGCAAAATCCGTTTTAGAAAAGTCTGGAGCAGAGTACGAAAGTGCATTGCTAAGGAATTCAGCCGTTCAAAAAGGGAAGAATTCTGAAGCGGAAGAGGCAACGGCTACTCTAAATTCAGCGAAGCATTCACACCGAAGTGCAGCAGTGAGAATGATTTACTCCCTTACACTTTTTCAAGAGAAGAAACGATTTGAAATACTTGACAGTGTAAGTTTGGTATTCAATTTTCATAAATATATGGAGTTTCTTGATTATGATTATTTGTTGCAGATTCTATCCGTCGTAAATGCTTATCGTACGTATTTCCATCAAGGCTCTGATTCCCTGAAGGACAATGAACAGCCTTTGAAGAATCTAAGCATGCGCCTGGATGAAATGCGAGCCTCTCAGCCCGTTGACTACGAAAAGGCAGCTGGGATTACGCAGTTAATTAACAGCGCTTCAGACTACGTGGCTGGGTCACTTGCTCCTTCAGGAATTCTAATGCAGGGCTACCTCTTCCGCAGAGGGTCGTCAAAGGCCTTCAAAACTTGGAAACGACGCTGGTAAAGTTCACTTGTGCTAAGTTAGTTAAACTCCGCAATACCTTTTGCCATGTTTACAGGTTTGAGTTACTAGAACAAGGTCAGCTAGTATATCGAAAAAGACTGGAGGATCAGCCAACTACCATTGAAGACGATCTTCGGATTTGTCTCGTTCGTCCAATGGCTGAAGAAAACCGAAGATTCTGCTTCGAATTAATCTCCCCAAACAAGTGAAAACAAATTCAAATTGAATCATTTGCAGAGAAATCATTTTTCTTGTAAATTTCAGAACCCATATTCTCCAGGCGGACTCTGACGAAATATTCCTCGCCTGGGTCTCTGCTCTTCAAATGGCGATCCAATCAGCTATTCACAATTCAACGCAAACACGAACATCGGATCCCACCAATGTCCCACCGCCACCGACGCCGCTTCAGCTGTTACAAATATCTACAGAAAAGGCAAAGTGAGTACAACCAAGTTACATTCATGACGTTTTTTTTATTCGTCAAGTTAACATTCCGTCTATTTTTCCAGAGTTGTCCGGAGTATTCTTAGTGTCGAAGGTAACCGAGAATGTTGCGATTGTGGCGCTCCGAATCCAGAATGGGCTAGTGTGAACCTTGGTATCACCCTTTGCATCGGTAAGTTGAATTACCATTACAAATTATTGACGATTAATCGGCTAAAATTAAAATGTAAATATACTTACGTTTAGAATGCTCTGGAATCCACCGCTCTCTGGGAGTTCACTATAGCAAAGTGAAATCACTCAAACTGGACACTTGTGGAAGGAAGTTTACTCAAAGTAATGGGGGATTTAGGCAATCATGTCGTGAATCGAATCTACTTGGCTAAAGTTGATGTCGTGAATACTTTGGGTATTGCAAGGGCCACGCCTACTTGCTCAAGGTAAAAAACGTTCAGGCATTGCATTTAACTGAATATGTGTAACCGTAACGGTGGTTTACTATACCGTAATCTTCACTTTTTAGGGAGATGCGAGAAACGTGGATTCGTGCCAAGTATGTTGATCGAGCATTCGTGGCCTCACCGAGTCTCAACAATGGTGAATCCCACCAGGGTTCGGATCGAAAACTGATTCGGAAATGGAGTGTTCGGAAACCATTTCGGAGGGAGAAGAAGGCGACAGGGACCAATCCAAAAGCAACAGCACCGCCATCAACTGAAGACTCTTCTGAAACCGAGTCGTTCAAGTCCCTCTCGTCCTCTTCACAACCGGAAGCAGGGGAGACAGGAAGTGTTCAAAGTACAAGTGAATCTGGGGAAGTGCTAATTTTCGGGGCTGAAGCAATGGCAAATCCAAGTAGTGACCTGGCAGGGCGAGTTGATCCCGGAGAAGAATCCACAGAGGAAATTGACACGAAGGAAACAGGTGAACAAACGCTTTAAACTAATATTATTCTGGAATCCAGTAAACTCATACTTTTTTCACTTTACAGAGGAATCTGTTGACATCCTGGATGGAAATATGCTTCTCTACAAGGCCGCCCGTGTTGGAAACTTGGCAGTAATGTGTGAAGCTATTGCAATGGGTGGGGATAAAAATTGGGTCAATGTAAATGACTCCAAATCTACACCTTTACATCAAGCATCTTACAGCGTATGTGTTTCCGAACTTTAGAAAGTTTGCATTCTTTTTTCACGAAAAATCAAAACTTTTATCTTCTCTAGGGATCAGTTAGTTCCTGTGAATTTCTCTTACTCAACGGAGCACAAATCAATGCAGTAGATACTCAAGGCAGGACTCCTTTGTACATTGCCACGGAATTGGGTAAGCCCCATCAACTTTCTAATGGCGATTTAGATTTATTGAATTATTCTTATACTCAGGTCATACGGGTCAGATTTGTTTATTCTTACGGAGCAGAGCGGATCATCATTTAGCTGATGTGGAGGGTCGTACCCCACTGGAACTTGCCATTTCAATCGAGAATGCAGACATAGTCACGCTCCTACGCCTAGCTCAAATGGACGAGGAGATGAGGTTAGGAGAAGCATCACAAACAGACGACAGCTTCCACGAAATCGTTCGTGATATTGCACAAAGGGCTCATACTGAACAGTCTCCTGCTTTATCGACGACGTGACCATTAGTCTTGCGCAGAAGGCCATTTTCTTAAAAATAACGCTAAACCTCTACCGCCATACCCTACAGCTTTACCATTTACCACCACCACCGCTAAAATAAGAACCTTGATCAATTCCATTTTCTCTTGACTTAAATCTGAAACAAAAATGGGCTTGAAGCACCAATCATATCCCGAAGAAGCTCAAGAAATATGCGCACATTAGATTCCAGAGTAGAAAGTTTATATGGTACCACCATTTGGTCAAAATATATAGAAAGTAAATTAACAAATGAACTTTAAATATTTTGGTATGAAACAGTGTCTTTTACTCGTCATTGAGCCCAGGAACTACTGGCTCTAGGAGACGAAGTGCCACCTTGTCTCTGTTCTCCTGGAGTGAAATCTTCACCTTGACCTTGTCAAGAGCAAACATTTTCACTTTCCCGAATTGTACGGAGCCGTCCTTCTCGTCAAAGATAAATCTTGATGCCTTTGGGAAGAAGACGTAACCCTCCATGCCAAAAGAAGGGACAAATATTTGCAAAGCGTTGCGCCGAACGCACATAATCCAGCCAAGGGCATCTTCCTCTTTGCCGAGTAGCACGCGCTGAAAATAAGGGAATACAAATTAATCAAAAAACTGGGCTGTGAAACTGAATTTCACTTACACTCTTATGCCAGTTGTTGGAAGCACGAGAAGCATACTGGGCCATTCGATGTCGCACGTTAATGTTTTCAGAAACATTGTGGATGTGTTTGGCTACAAGGATTCTTGGGTCAATTTCATCCACGCCAATTGCAACTGCTAGCAGACGATGAACCATCAGATCGGCGTATCTGAGAAACAAAGGTAAAAAAAACTGTGAAAACTGATGGAAAGTATAGTAGATTAGGGAGAGACTTGAAAAATTTAATTTACCGTCGAATTGGTGAAGTAAAGTGGGTGTACAGGTCCACTGCGAGTCCAAAATGGTAGTACTCTGCTGGTGACGTGGTTCCAGAGGAGCAGTAGAGCGCTTGCGTCATGCACCTTGTAGTCATTACCCTGAGAATCCCTTTGAGCTCATCCGCTTGCCTCTCAATGGATGATGGAAAGTATAGTAGATTAGGGAGAGACTTGAAAAATTTAATTTACCGTCGAATTGGTGAAGTAAAGTGGGTGTACAGGTCCACTGCGAGTCCGAAATGGTAGTACTCTGCTGGTGACGTGGTTCCAGAGGAGCAGTAGAGCGCTTGCGTCATGCACCTTGTAGTCATTACCCTGAGAATCCCTTTGAGCTCATCCGCTTGCCGCTCAATGGAGTCATTCAATGCCTTGGATCCTTGGTCAACAATGAGTTGAATTTTATGGGCCTTCGCTGCCAACAGGAGTGGTTCAAAGTTTGACGGTGGAGGCATCGGATGTCGTCGAAGGAGTGAAAACTCCCTGAAATTCTCCAGTGTGAATTTAGCCACAGAGCAATTGGCTAGGAGCATAAATTCTTCCACCAATGAATGAGCTTCTTCTGAATCCAGATCCGAATCTCCTTCATCTCTTACTTCGTGTGATGAGAGCATAAGAGCACCTCGGGCAAAGCGTGCCGCCTTCAGTTCTTGCGCAAGTGCAGAAATCCTCCGGAGTGAAAGTGTGATTAGATCGGAGGCAGATGAGTTGAGCCTTGCTTGGGCCTCGTCGTAGGTCAAGGCCGCTTTAGACTGGATGATACCCTTGACGAATTTTGTTTCTAGGATTTGCCCTTTCGGTGTTAGTTTCCAAATGACGGAGAACACTAGCTTGTCAGTGTTTGGATGAAGTGAGCATAAGTTGGAACTGAGCAGAGGTGGGATCATGTCAATCCTCCGATCGGCCAAGTACACACTTGTCCCTCTCTTGGCAGCTTCTGCATCGAGTGCTGTCTCAGGAAGGACGTAGTGAGAGACATCAGCAATGTGAACTCCGACCTCGTAATTCCCATCGGGCAAAAGTGTTGAGTGAAGTGCATCGTCAATGTCAGTGCATCCAGGTGGATCAACGGAGACCACGAGGAGTGATCGGAAGTCCGTCCTTTTCTCAGCTTCTTCCAGCGGGATCTCGTACGGCAGAGAAGGGAGACAGGCTTCAACTGCTTTAGAGAATGGACCATGAGGGATCCCATGCTCGTGAAGAATCGCTGATGTTTCTGTCTCAACTGTCCCGGCAGTCCCAAGGACTTTGAGCGTGTGACCAATCGGGTAACGAGATGAGGCGGGCCAATGATCAATCTGAGCCAGGATCTTCTGGCCCTCGAATCTCTTCACGTTCCGGGTCTCGATTTTCACCCTTGGGATTTTACGATTGTCCGGATGAAAAAAATGGAAGGAAGCAGACTCGTTTTGACTCTTGCGCAAAACCCCAGTGCACGGAGCCCATTTACGCCGGATGATCCCAACAACTCGTCCAGTGGCTTTCGTCAGCTCTTGTCCTTCGACTTTACGCTTCTCCACCGAAGACAAGATCTCTTCTTCGGCTTCTTCAGACTCAACCACAACTTCAGAAGTAAGTGGGGCATCGTCTTCGACACCAACCACCACCATACCACTTGGAACTGACCAGGATTCTTGTTCCAGGATTTCAATAGCAACAATGTCCCCGTCAGTGGCTCGATTGATGCTTTCCAGACCTTGGAGTAGGATTTCCCGCTCATCGTCAGCACGGACGGAACCTTCGTAAAAACTCCATTGGCGCGATTGATGCTTTCCAGACCTTGGAGTAGGATTTCCCGCTCATCGTCAGCACGGACGGAACCTTCGTAAAAACTCCATGAGCGATAAGCCCCTTGAAGATATTTCCCAGTACGAATTCCTTCTTGCAAATCCTTCGTGGGCAAATGAGGTGGGAAACTGAAGTCAGACACGTATTTCCGAATTGCTGAAAAAAAAACAATGATTGGAACAAATCTTACACAGAAATGAACTAAGGCTGGACTTCTTACTTTCATCTTCATTGAATGGGATGCGACAAAGTTTGTCTTCCAGTCCCTCAAATTGGGCAGTGAGACTTGAGATATAGTCCTCTCCAGTGGCGAGTAGATTTTCTTCAGCAGTTGATAATGCATACTTTCCAGAAAACTCTGGATCATCACTCAAAATCAATACTTGAATTCCAAGAGGAGCAAAATGTTGAGAAAGGTATCGAGCCGAAGTCATAAACGCACGACGGTTTCTCTCATCAGGAGTCTCTCCTGGATTCCGGTCAATATACGTCTCCCTAAAAAATTAAAACGTAAAAGTTAATTGCTATTTAATTTGGGTTTCACACTTAAAAATCTACAGGGATATTTTACTTATGATGTTCGTTGAGAAAGTATGACCACTTCCGATTCTTATAGCCATCTCGCAGTCGCTTATATTTGGCCGAATTCATCCTGGAAACTTCTTCCATCACAATCTGGAGTAGGATGATGTTCCCAAGCTCTTCAGTAACGTCCAACTATAGCGTTTACATTTAAAAATATGTTTTATATTTCAAATTCACTGATTACCTGTCGCAAGAGAAATCCAGCATCGGGCAATAAGTAGTGTTGAGCTGCAAACTTGGTTGAAAAGGAAACTGGGTTGCCATCAAGAGTAACCTTGGACCGTGAATTGAGAGCGCACGTTTTACATCCCAAGGAGCCACAGTGAAGATCCTCTCGAAGATACTTTTCTCGTGATATCTGTATGAGCACTTTATGTATAGAACCGTTGCAACTCGGTATTACTTTAGAGTAGTGTAACGTACTTTCAGCGGTTTACCCCGGCGATTCTGTCGGTAGAATATAACCTCTCTCATTTGATCCGGCTCCCACTTGACGTGACCTGTGTCAAACGTTCCGACACCATAACCGTCACATTCCATCTTCACAGACATCATCCTGAATGAGACCTAAAGAATCAAAGTTTATTAAATATGTCACAAGATTTATTATGTATGTTCGAATGCACTATACTCTGACCTCAGCTGACCTCCAAAGTCTAAAAGCCTGTTTTGTTCAAGACTCCCTATGGTTAGAAAAATTTGGTTCAGTTGTGACTAGTTAATTTCTGTTGCTTCTTACCTGCTTAATTAGCTAAAAAGTTAATTGGGATTTTAGAAACCGGAAAGCAGCAGCAGCAACTAGGTTGAGAAAATGAGGCCCCGCTTTTCCCAGCAAAAAAATAGGCAGCCTTTTCCCCAGACTTCTCAGACTCTGGTACCCAGAAATAGTGAATAAATTGATTATTGTTTTAAAACTTAATTAATTTAACTAATTAATTAAATTACTAATACTTTATTTACCCAATTTATTAAGTAGCTAAAGCTGCTTTATGCTTTTATCCTGTATTTGTCCTCCCTTTATAACTCAGAATCTAAACTGGACCAATTCGAATGCTACTTGCAGCGATGAACTCCTGATTGCGTGCCCTGATTTAAACCCCGCATTGACGTTGACCGGAAGTGACCTCCTTCTGGGTCTTTCAGGGTCATAGTTGGAATTAGCCCATAACGTGAAAAATAACCTTTACAAGTTTTTCTTCTCATCAAGCGCCATTTTTTGATGAGACGAACGATTTTGAACAACATGATGGACTGTGACCTACTGGTGATCCTCACATGGAGGTCAAAGTTCAAAATACAAATTCAGGACATCAAACCTTTTGCAGTCCTACACTATTCTACGGTATTTTCAATCTATACATCACGGATTATTCGGGATTCGGCTACTTTATACTATGCCAGTGTTGCCACAGCTTATTTAACGTTTGCACACAAGGATTCACATTCTTTAATAATTTTGTTTATCTAAAAAAAAATTAGTTTAACAGTAACTCGTCTACTACATATAATAATAATTAATAGTTTATTTGACGTGGCATCGCCTTATCAAACACGACTGGTCTAGCAAATACATTTTGTGGTTTTGGGATTCGTCTGGAAAACCAAAGGTTATCGCGAATGTTTAGAGGACACTGCCGTTCCTATTTATTCATCACTGTTACTGTAACTCGTCCAGCGTTCCCAGTAATCAAGGCCTATGACCACTCATTACTTTTCGCTTGGAAAAGAAGAGCTATAGAAACCGAGTCCCAGGCATTACTCGGGGACTAATAGGCTTACATTCGGATTGAAGTGTAATAAAGCTTCTTTTTGGCTTGGCTTTTTCTTCGGTTTTGTTTTTTTTTTCTCCTGCTGGAGATAAGCCAATAACTATTCCATATTCTGAAACAAAGGCTTCCATAAGACACATTACAAAACAATTATAACGTAACTAAAAGTATTCACGGAGACATCAATAACAAGGATGCTTAGTTTAACCGAGTCTAAAGTGAATTTGGAAGATCTGGATAGCATTTGTGCACAACTACAAACATCCAAGACTGGTTAGTATATTTGTTAACACTTTCACACACTTAAACACACAAAGTTTCACTTTGCAGTTTTTGGAATAAACATAAAAATAAAAACAAGGCAATAAACCACGGAAACTGGAAAGTGTTTGAATTATATCGTATTTTCCAGTATTGTGAATATTTTTATTCGATTTTATCCAGCAGGTTTAACTTCTACGGAAGTGGGCCAGCGCAAATTGGATTTTGGTGATAACATATACAAAGGATCTTCGCATCCCACGCTACCTTTTCGTTCCTACGTTACGAAATGCTTTGATGAATTTCAGCCAAAGTCTTTTCGTATTTTGCTATCTGTACTTGTGATCCTAGCGTTTATATTCTTGGTTTTGTCCTTAATTAATTTTTATGCATACGAAGACGAAGATTCTTACCTTGGATATGGCACCTTGGTTTTCAGTCAAACACTGTCATTTTTGGAAATCATGACACTCCTGCTCGCTCCTGTTCTTATACAAGCGACAGTAAATTACAGAAATCATTCGAAATTGTCGAAATCGTTGAAATCACTGGAAAACGAGGCTAACAAAGTGAACGTGAAAAGGGACGGTAAAGTTCAACCACTCCCACAATCTCAAGTTGTTGTTGGAGACATTTGCCAAGTAAAGTATTTAAGTTACGTACGTCCAAAATATACGTACAAAATAAGCACGTTTCTCGTTTTTAAAGTTGGTAGTTGGCGATGTTGTCCCTGCGGATGGACTACTTTTTGAAAATGAAAGTTTTGAAGTCGAGTGTGATCCACTTTTGATTCCAAGTGATCGGCTACGTTGTACTGCCGGTATGATGACCTTATTAATCATTGAAAACATTAATCCATGCAACACCTTTTTGAATGCAGTAGTCACGTTTGCTTATGTAAAAACTTATTGAAACTGTGCAACACTTTTATCATTCTAGTCTGCTTAATGTGCACAATGGTACAATGTATCGAACTTATTGGTTTTGATATATTCTTGCATTCCTCATAGGTTCTACCGTAAAGAAAGGAAATGGACAACTTCTTGTGATTTCTGTAGGGGCAAATACTCAAATTCAACTCGCGCTTGCAGGTAAACCCTTCCATATCTGCTCATATGCTTTACTTCTTTCACCGGCGTTTAAATTGCCTACACGCAAATTGCTTCAAATACCTTTTACCAAATTCCGTGCTTCTAATTTTTCCTTGAATTTGATTCTTGCAGATCCAGAATGCCACACATTTCGTTGCAACGGGATGCCAATAATTTGCTTTGGTAATTCCAACGTCTAATAAACCTGAGTTTTAAATCGATGATATGACAATATCCTTTTATAAAACAGCCGTAGTGTTGGGGTCCCTGGGCTGTGCTACGAAACTAATCCGATTTAGCATTCAGACTTATGCAATTGATGACGAAAAGTGGAATATTGCTCACCTAAGGCGGATATTTCTTTTTATATTTCGTGCCATCTACGTATTTGAATCAATAATTCCTCGGGTACTTCCGCTTGTGATTGTCCTAAGTAGCATCTTGCCGCAGAAAAGAATCGGACTTAGGAATGTAACGGCAATCAAGAGCATTGCTTTAAGGAACGCTAGCAATTTCCTCTACTTCATAATGACCTTGTATTTGGCGACTGCAATCTTAGAAGTCGCAACTTTAAATTCCACGAGTGTAAGCTTTCTCTATTTGCCAATATCATGTGTTTGAATATTCACAATCGTGAAAAACTCTGTGGTTTTAGAATACCCAAATCTTTTGGACAAGTTTTCTTGCCAATGTTCTCGGATTGCTGCTATACCCGAGCGACACGACCTTTGACTCTTCTGTTCATACAGCCCCTGAATGTCCGCCATGGAGCTTGAGCCTGCTGTTGAGAAACGTTTTTGGAATCTTGACCTACCAACTCTTTGTCCTCATGTTGCTAAGTTTCATAGGTGTGTTTGACATGCATTTTATATGAAGTGTAGTTTATAAACCCTGTATTTGCAGACAACGATTACTTCCAAGACACTTTGGTTTTCAATACCCTCGTGCTGATGACGCTCCTTAGTCTACTTTGCTATCATCCTTGTAGAACTATTACCGGTTTCCGGAAACACCCAGTGTTTTGTGTCTGCTGGATATTAGCACTTATACTGCAAGTAAGATCCCGTGAATGTTTTAGATCCAAGTTTCATTAATTACTTTAAGGATAATGCCTTTGTTATTTGTAGATAATTGTGGTGCAGTTTGGAGGAGTCGAATTTTCAACTTACCCATTAGGATTGAGTCATTGGGCTTTCTGCGTGTCACTTGCATTGGGACAATTACTATGGGTTTTCTTACTCAAATTCATCGGTGACAAGATTATAAGGAATAGGCGCATGGCCACGGGCGGAGGTGGGGAGCAAAATCTCCTGACCACGACCAACGTATAGATTCTTTTAAAAATAGCCGCGCTATTTTTGTCGGAGTCATTTATATATATTCTGACCTTACTGGCCCAACCCAAGAAATACTTTATGTGGTAAAGTCTATAACTATATGTCATAAGAAACCTTTGTTTTACTAGGATTACTTTAGTTTATTCATACATTAATAATTTAAATTATCTGGAATTCCACTTTGAAGTTGAACAAGTGTCTATTGAAAATTTCTAATCCTGATTAACCCAATTCAGCATAGCTCAGCTTCCACGTTTTTGAAAGTCAATTCATACAACGATCCGTTGAAACAGAAATTCCTTTAAAAAATTACCGAGCAACGGAACAAGTCGCCGCCATAAATGATATGTAAAAAAATTACGATAAAATGACCAATTTTTTAAACAATGGATTTCTAAATGGGTGTCAATCATTAAAGTACTTCACACTAGTTCTCTAAGGCCTAGTGCAAAAGCCAGATTAGATCATTTCGTAATATCCAGAACGCAGAGCTTGTTAATCGACGAGGCTACTGAACACTTGTGGCTTAATTCCACAGAATTAAAAGTAACTTGAATAACTGGAGAGCTTTTTTCGACAGAATTTCGTACCTAGAGCCTTTTCAAACAATATAAAACCTCGTATAAATCAACCGAAGCAATTCAGTACTTGGTCATACCTTTAACGACAACCTAACTATGTTTGCCGCTGGAATCCTTTCTCTCTTAATCGCTACCGCTGCCGCGGCTCCAGGTAAGGAATATTATAATGGAATTATAGAAGAGTATAATCAACCATTTTTTATTTGCTAGTCGACGACACGAAATGGATTTTGGTCAAGAGTAGCCATGACTTCATTCGTTCCATCATGAACGACGCCTCGCATTTCGTTTTAAAAGAAGCAGACGTCTACCGCCCTGTTTGGGACAGAGTTGACAGCTCATTCGAAGCCCACGAAGACAGAATCATTCCATTGCTGATGAGACTGGACGACGCCATAGACGCCAAAACCTTAACCCGGGAACAAGCTTCTGCAACTTACAATAAAGTCAGTGCCATTTGGATTGAACTCACTAACGATCTCAAGGTTGACATCGCTGAGCTCAACCAAGATACTCAGTTGCTCATCATGGTAGAAATGGGGTCCGCTTTGGGAAAATTACGACAACAATTTGGCTATGTGGATATGTACCTCGCCATGTGAACTTAAAACCATGTTCTGACTAAATAAAATGCAGTGTAATGTACTGATTCAGTTCTCTTAATTTCATTTTTACTGGTATAATTAAGTTAAAGTATTTTTGTATTTTTGAACGTTCGAATCATCACTTATCGTAGACATTTGTAAGATTAATTGATTGCGACAGCACGCTCATGTATTCTTTGTCTGTAGTGCCTCCAAAAATGAAAACTCTTTGTTGATGCTGATCATAGATGGCACCAGGGATAAACAAATTGTTTGGGTATTCCGGGACACGAAATTCTTTCGACTCTTGTGTTTGCAAGTCGTATAAAGTCAAGTCGTGACGTCCTCCTTCTGTACGATTGGAACCCCCAATGATCCAGACTTTGTCACCAACGGTTCTCACTGCTGCATAATACGGAACATTGCGTGGTAAGACCTTGGCTTGAATCTGAGCAATCCCTGTTTCGGGTGTGTACTTGACTATCTGGTGATTTTCATTGTTTTGGTCACCGCCGAAAATGTATGCGGATCCATTCTTCCATACAGCTGCCGTTCCTCGATTCACAAAAGGCATCTTCCCTTCAATTGTAACTTCATAGGTGGAGCAGTTGAATTTGAAAATAGTGTCGTCATTGTGCCCTAGTGGCATTCCTCCAAATATGTAAATGGCGTCTACACCGTCTGAAACGGCGGATGCCATGTACAAAGGGTATGGCAACTCTCCCACTTTCGAAGGCCTTGGATCTTCGAAACTAAATTTGAAAATATCACTGCGTTTCCCAGCCTCTTGGCTTTGGCCACCAAAATAGAAGATGCTTCCTGCACCATCCACAGCAGCTACACCTGAAAATACGGTGAATGGAAACCTGCTTACTACTTCCACTGTCCCAGTGACAGTATTAAACTTGATGATTTCATCTGTAAAGGCAGGGGACTGTTGCCCTCCCAAGAGTAGCACAGTTTCTTTCCCGTCAAACACGGCGGCGATGGAGTGTCGAGAACTGGGCAACAACCCTACTTGAATGACATCAAAGGCAAAGGTGTAACTTAGGGATGAGTAAAAATGCACAGATTATGCTCAACATTTTGAATATGAATAAAATAAAGTCACTACAAAAGGCTAACTTGTGGATTAATTCGTAAAAGTTACAAGTCGTTAGTTTTATACAAGTTTCTAATTACTTGAATGACAAAAGCTGTAAACGGTGATTCTGTCATGGTCACAGGATTGTTGTTATAAAACCATGTGCAATCTAATCGTCATGTGGTGTATAAACTTTTGCCCTCGTATTACAGTAAGTCTATGGATCAAGTGTTTTGTTTTCAGTTAGCGGCCTCACTAATTTCCCAGATGTGTTTTTGGTAAAATATCGATTTTTAATTAAAATGAATATTCCGTTTTTTGAGAGGTGGAAGGAAGAACATGACCAAATTACACGTCAAATAAGCTTTAGTGATTACAATATTTTGCTGTAAACTTGTGAATTTATAGTTTTCCTAACTCTTCTCCTTTTTTCGCTGCGGCAACAATTGCACTAATAATGCCGTTCCGCACGCCTAGTCTCTCCATTTCAACCACACCAGTGATTGTAGTCCCGCCAGGGGAACAAACGGAATCCTTCAATATGGCTGGATGTTTTGGTTCCTTTTCGTCCAACACTAATTCTGCCGCTCCTTTCATCGTTTGTGCAGCGATTGTGAGACTCAGGTCCCTTGGAATCCCCAAGCTCACTGCAGCGTCTGACATAGCCTCCAATACAACGAACATGAATCCTATTCCAGATCCAAAGAGCCCACAGTAGCCGTTGATTTGAGATTCAGGTACTTCACGTGCGATTCCATTGCTAGAGAATAACGTCTCCAGGAATAATTTCTCGTCGTCGTTCACTCCTTGATCGAATGCGTACACGGAACAACCGGCGGCTACTTTAAGTCCAATGTTTGGCATCACCCGAGCTGTAGCTATGTCCTCCATTCCTGAAGCCAGAAGCGTCTTTCTGAATTTCGCAAGGGGAACACCCGCCATGACAGAAATGTGAAATATCCGTCTGATAGGACCATTTACTGTTCCTGCCGCCGTTTCAAACATTTGCGGCTTCACTGCCCAAATCACAACTTCGGATGATTGAACAACATCAGAATTCCTAGTGGTAGTAGAACATCCAAGATTTTTCCATTCAACCAAATGAGCTTCATCTCGGCAACTTACTGTAATTTGACTGGAATGCAAAATACCTGTAAATATAACCCACCAAAAATTCAAATGTCTCCTTAGATAAGTTTTGCAGAATCGTTTTACCTTTTTCCAAGAGTGGAAATGCTATCGCTTTTGCCATTTGTCCTGCGCCCACGAATCCAAGCTTCTTTTTTGTGGTTGCCATCTTTCGTATCGTAGTTGGATTAGTGCAGATGGCGTCTGTAAGTTATAATTTTGATATTAAACACACTGAAAACATACTGAAAACATTAAAATCAGACAATTTGCAATTTGAGAGTATTTTTAATATATTTATGTGCTATTTCTGCTTTTGCTAATAAAATATTGCGCTTCCTGGATGGATACCGGTCACCGGGTACTGGATTGCTAAATCCGAATCGCTACACGCACGCAGAAAGGTTTAAAAAATAACTCTTCACTTGGCTTGGTTTTTCCGAAAAGCTTTAGCGATTTTACCTTAAAGATATAAGCCAGAAAATAGAAAAGTTTAGTTAGTAGGTGGAGTATTCGGTGCGATATGATGAAAAGTATTCAGAAATTGAAGGTTTAATCCCTTTTTCAACAGACTGAAGAGTTATAATCCCTGGCACTCCTTTTATAGTCAAATGACTAAGCGATAATCGGGATAATGATGCAACTAACTTAAGGACTACGAGGCCTGTTGTTTGTTTTAGTAACCGGGGTCAAATCCAGGTTCATAACTGGTGGGTTTTGAATGGGGATAACTCAACCCAGGCGCAACACAGGAAGTTGAATGAAGACTTCATGGAAAGCCAAGGGTATGAGGAAAAGTTCTTATTTTGTCGAATTTCGATTTTCAATTTG